>JAWZYT010003612.1:0-154179 GCA_034508575.1 Petrolisthes manimaculis | reverse complement strand
TAACCTAACCTAACCTAACCTAACCTAACCTAACCTAACCTAACCTAACCTAACCTAACCTAACCTAACCTAACCTAACCTAACCTAACCTAACCTAACCTAACCTAACCTAACCTAACCTAACCTAACCTAACCTAACCTAACCTAACCTAACCTAACCTAACCTAACCTAACCTAACCTAACCTAACCTAACCTAACCTAACCTAACCTAACCTAACCTAACCTAACCTAACCTAACCTAACCTAACCTAACCTAACCTAACCTAACCTAACCTAACCTAACCTAACCTAACCTAACCTAACCTAACCTAACCTAACCTAACCTAACCTAACCTAACCTAACCTAACCTAACCTAACCTAACCTAACCTAACCTAACCTAACCTAACCTAACCTAACCTAACCTAACCTAACCTAACCTAACCTAACCTAACCTAACCTAACCTAACCTAACCTAACCTAACCTAACCTAACCTAACCTAACCTAACCTAACCTAACCTAACCTAACCTAACCTAACCTAACCTAACCTAACCTAACCTAACCTAACCTAACCTAACCTAACCTAACCTAACCTAACCTAACCTAACCTAACCTAACCTAACCTAACCTAACCTAACCTAACCTAACCTAACCTAACCTAACCTAACCTAACCTAACCTAACCTAACCTAACCTAACCTAACCTAACCTAACCTAACCTAACCTAACCTAACCTAACCTAACCTAACCTAACCTAACCTAACCTAACCTAACCTAACCTAACCTAACCTAACCTAACCTAACCTAACCTAACCTAACCTAACCTAACCTAACCTAACCTAACCTAACCTAACCTAACCTAACCTAACCTAACCTAACCTAACCTAACCTAACCTAACCTAACCTAACCTAACCTAACCTAACCTAACCTAACCTAACCTAACCTAACCTAACCTAACCTAACCTAACCTAACCTAACCTAACCTAACCTAACCTAACCTAACCTAACCTAACCTAACCTAACCTAACCTAACCTAACCTAACCTAACCTAACCTAACCTAACCTAACCTAACCTAACCTAACCTAACCTAACCTAACCTAACCTAACCTAACCTAACCTAACCTAACCTAACCTAACCTAACCTAACCTAACCTAACCTAACCTAACCTAACCTAACCTAACCTAACCTAACCTAACCTAACCTAACCTAACCTAACCTAACCTAACCTAACCTAACCTAACCTAACCTAACCTAACCTAACCTAACCTAACCTAACCTAACCTAACCTAACCTAACCTAACCTAACCTAACCTAACCTAACCTAACCTAACCTAACCTAACCTAACCTAACCTAACCTAACCTAACCTAACCTAACCTAACCTAACCTAACCTAACCTAACCTAACCTAACCTAACCTAACCTAACCTAACCTAACCTAACCTAACCTAACCTAACCTAACCTAACCTAACCTAACCTAACCTAACCTAACCTAACCTAACCTAACCTAACCTAACCTAACCTAACCTAACCTAACCTAACCTAACCTAACCTAACCTAACCTAACCTAACCTAACCTAACCTAACCTAACCTAACCTAACCTAACCTAACCTAACCTAACCTAACCTAACCTAACCTAACCTAACCTAACCTAACCTAACCTAACCTAACCTAACCTAACCTAACCTAACCTAACCTAACCTAACCTAACCTAACCTAACCTAACCTAACCTAACCTAACCTAACCTAACCTAACCTAACCTAACCTAACCTAACCTAACCTAACCTAACCTAACCTAACCTAACCTAACCTAACCTAACCTAACCTAACCTAACCTAACCTAACCTAACCTAACCTAACCTAACCTAACCTAACCTAACCTAACCTAACCTAACCTAACCTAACCTAACCTAACCTAACCTAACCTAACCTAACCTAACCTAACCTAACCTAACCTAACCTAACCTAACCTAACCTAACCTAACCTAACCTAACCTAACCTAACCTAACCTAACCTAACCTAACCTAACCTAACCTAACCTAACCTAACCTAACCTAACCTAACCTAACCTAACCTAACCTAACCTAACCTAACCTAACCTAACCTAACCTAACCTAACCTAACCTAACCTAACCTAACCTAACCTAACCTAACCTAACCTAACCTAACCTAACCTAACCTAACCTAACCTAACCTAACCTAACCTAACCTAACCTAACCTAACCTAACCTAACCTAACCTAACCTAACCTAACCTAACCTAACCTAACCTAACCTAACCTAACCTAACCTAACCTAACCTAACCTAACCTAACCTAACCTAACCTAACCTAACCTAACCTAACCTAACCTAACCTAACCTAACCTAACCTAACCTAACCTAACCTAACCTAACCTAACCTAACCTAACCTAACCTAACCTAACCTAACCTAACCTAACCTAACCTAACCTAACCTAACCTAACCTAACCTAACCTAACCTAACCTAACCTAACCTAACCTAACCTAACCTAACCTAACCTAACCTAACCTAACCTAACCTAACCTAACCTAACCTAACCTAACCTAACCTAACCTAACCTAACCTAACCTAACCTAACCTAACCTAACCTAACCTAACCTAACCTAACCTAACCTAACCTAACCTAACCTAACCTAACCTAACCTAACCTAACCTAACCTAACCTAACCTAACCTAACCTAACCTAACCTAACCTAACCTAACCTAACCTAACCTAACCTAACCTAACCTAACCTAACCTAACCTAACCTAACCTAACCTAACCTAACCTAACCTAACCTAACCTAACCTAACCTAACCTAACCTAACCTAACCTAACCTAACCTAACCTAACCTAACCTAACCTAACCTAACCTAACCTAACCTAACCTAACCTAACCTAACCTAACCTAACCTAACCTAACCTAACCTAACCTAACCTAACCTAACCTAACCTAACCTAACCTAACCTAACCTAACCTAACCTAACCTAACCTAACCTAACCTAACCTAACCTAACCTAACCTAACCTAACCTAACCTAACCTAACCTAACCTAACCTAACCTAACCTAACCTAACCTAACCTAACCTAACCTAACCTAACCTAACCTAACCTAACCTAACCTAACCTAACCTAACCTAACCTAACCTAACCTAACCTAACCTAACCTAACCTAACCTAACCTAACCTAACCTAACCTAACCTAACCTAACCTAACCTAACCTAACCTAACCTAACCTAACCTAACCTAACCTAACCTAACCTAACCTAACCTAACCTAACCTAACCTAACCTAACCTAACCTAACCTAACCTAACCTAACCTAACCTAACCTAACCTAACCTAACCTAACCTAACCTAACCTAACCTAACCTAACCTAACCTAACCTAACCTAACCTAACCTAACCTAACCTAACCTAACCTAACCTAACCTAACCTAACCTAACCTAACCTAACCTAACCTAACCTAACCTAACCTAACCTAACCTAACCTAACCTAACCTAACCTAACCTAACCTAACCTAACCTAACCTAACCTAACCTAACCTAACCTAACCTAACCTAACCTAACCTAACCTAACCTAACCTAACCTAACCTAACCTAACCTAACCTAACCTAACCTAACCTAACCTAACCTAACCTAACCTAACCTAACCTAACCTAACCTAACCTAACCTAACCTAACCTAACCTAACCTAACCTAACCTAACCTAACCTAACCTAACCTAACCTAACCTAACCTAACCTAACCTAACCTAACCTAACCTAACCTAACCTAACCTAACCTAACCTAACCTAACCTAACCTAACCTAACCTAACCTAACCTAACCTAACCTAACCTAACCTAACCTAACCTAACCTAACCTAACCTAACCTAACCTAACCTAACCTAACCTAACCTAACCTAACCTAACCTAACCTAACCTAACCTAACCTAACCTAACCTAACCTAACCTAACCTAACCTAACCTAACCTAACCTAACCTAACCTAACCTAACCTAACCTAACCTAACCTAACCTAACCTAACCTAACCTAACCTAACCTAACCTAACCTAACCTAACCTAACCTAACCTAACCTAACCTAACCTAACCTAACCTAACCTAACCTAACCTAACCTAACCTAACCTAACCTAACCTAACCTAACCTAACCTAACCTAACCTAACCTAACCTAACCTAACCTAACCTAACCTAACCTAACCTAACCTAACCTAACCTAACCTAACCTAACCTAACCTAACCTAACCTAACCTAACCTAACCTAACCTAACCTAACCTAACCTAACCTAACCTAACCTAACCTAACCTAACCTAACCTAACCTAACCTAACCTAACCTAACCTAACCTAACCTAACCTAACCTAACCTAACCTAACCTAACCTAACCTAACCTAACCTAACCTAACCTAACCTAACCTAACCTAACCTAACCTAACCTAACCTAACCTAACCTAACCTAACCTAACCTAACCTAACCTAACCTAACCTAACCTAACCTAACCTAACCTAACCTAACCTAACCTAACCTAACCTAACCTAACCTAACCTAACCTAACCTAACCTAACCTAACCTAACCTAACCTAACCTAACCTAACCTAACCTAACCTAACCTAACCTAACCTAACCTAACCTAACCTAACCTAACCTAACCTAACCTAACCTAACCTAACCTAACCTAACCTAACCTAACCTAACCTAACCTAACCTAACCTAACCTAACCTAACCTAACCTAACCTAACCTAACCTAACCTAACCTAACCTAACCTAACCTAACCTAACCTAACCTAACCTAACCTAACCTAACCTAACCTAACCTAACCTAACCTAACCTAACCTAACCTAACCTAACCTAACCTAACCTAACCTAACCTAACCTAACCTAACCTAACCTAACCTAACCTAACCTAACCTAACCTAACCTAACCTAACCTAACCTAACCTAACCTAACCTAACCTAACCTAACCTAACCTAACCTAACCTAACCTAACCTAACCTAACCTAACCTAACCTAACCTAACCTAACCTAACCTAACCTAACCTAACCTAACCTAACCTAACCTAACCTAACCTAACCTAACCTAACCTAACCTAACCTAACCTAACCTAACCTAACCTAACCTAACCTAACCTAACCTAACCTAACCTAACCTAACCTAACCTAACCTAACCTAACCTAACCTAACCTAACCTAACCTAACCTAACCTAACCTAACCTAACCTAACCTAACCTAACCTAACCTAACCTAACCTAACCTAACCTAACCTAACCTAACCTAACCTAACCTAACCTAACCTAACCTAACCTAACCTAACCTAACCTAACCTAACCTAACCTAACCTAACCTAACCTAACCTAACCTAACCTAACCTAACCTAACCTAACCTAACCTAACCTAACCTAACCTAACCTAACCTAACCTAACCTAACCTAACCTAACCTAACCTAACCTAACCTAACCTAACCTAACCTAACCTAACCTAACCTAACCTAACCTAACCTAACCTAACCTAACCTAACCTAACCTAACCTAACCTAACCTAACCTAACCTAACCTAACCTAACCTAACCTAACCTAACCTAACCTAACCTAACCTAACCTAACCTAACCTAACCTAACCTAACCTAACCTAACCTAACCTAACCTAACCTAACCTAACCTAACCTAACCTAACCTAACCTAACCTAACCTAACCTAACCTAACCTAACCTAACCTAACCTAACCTAACCTAACCTAACCTAACCTAACCTAACCTAACCTAACCTAACCTAACCTAACCTAACCTAACCTAACCTAACCTAACCTAACCTAACCTAACCTAACCTAACCTAACCTAACCTAACCTAACCTAACCTAACCTAACCTAACCTAACCTAACCTAACCTAACCTAACCTAACCTAACCTAACCTAACCTAACCTAACCTAACCTAACCTAACCTAACCTAACCTAACCTAACCTAACCTAACCTAACCTAACCTAACCTAACCTAACCTAACCTAACCTAACCTAACCTAACCTAACCTAACCTAACCTAACCTAACCTAACCTAACCTAACCTAACCTAACCTAACCTAACCTAACCTAACCTAACCTAACCTAACCTAACCTAACCTAACCTAACCTAACCTAACCTAACCTAACCTAACCTAACCTAACCTAACCTAACCTAACCTAACCTAACCTAACCTAACCTAACCTAACCTAACCTAACCTAACCTAACCTAACCTAACCTAACCTAACCTAACCTAACCTAACCTAACCTAACCTAACCTAACCTAACCTAACCTAACCTAACCTAACCTAACCTAACCTAACCTAACCTAACCTAACCTAACCTAACCTAACCTAACCTAACCTAACCTAACCTAACCTAACCTAACCTAACCTAACCTAACCTAACCTAACCTAACCTAACCTAACCTAACCTAACCTAACCTAACCTAACCTAACCTAACCTAACCTAACCTAACCTAACCTAACCTAACCTAACCTAACCTAACCTAACCTAACCTAACCTAACCTAACCTAACCTAACCTAACCTAACCTAACCTAACCTAACCTAACCTAACCTAACCTAACCTAACCTAACCTAACCTAACCTAACCTAACCTAACCTAACCTAACCTAACCTAACCTAACCTAACCTAACCTAACCTAACCTAACCTAACCTAACCTAACCTAACCTAACCTAACCTAACCTAACCTAACCTAACCTAACCTAACCTAACCTAACCTAACCTAACCTAACCTAACCTAACCTAACCTAACCTAACCTAACCTAACCTAACCTAACCTAACCTAACCTAACCTAACCTAACCTAACCTAACCTAACCTAACCTAACCTAACCTAACCTAACCTAACCTAACCTAACCTAACCTAACCTAACCTAACCTAACCTAACCTAACCTAACCTAACCTAACCTAACCTAACCTAACCTAACCTAACCTAACCTAACCTAACCTAACCTAACCTAACCTAACCTAACCTAACCTAACCTAACCTAACCTAACCTAACCTAACCTAACCTAACCTAACCTAACCTAACCTAACCTAACCTAACCTAACCTAACCTAACCTAACCTAACCTAACCTAACCTAACCTAACCTAACCTAACCTAACCTAACCTAACCTAACCTAACCTAACCTAACCTAACCTAACCTAACCTAACCTAACCTAACCTAACCTAACCTAACCTAACCTAACCTAACCTAACCTAACCTAACCTAACCTAACCTAACCTAACCTAACCTAACCTAACCTAACCTAACCTAACCTAACCTAACCTAACCTAACCTAACCTAACCTAACCTAACCTAACCTAACCTAACCTAACCTAACCTAACCTAACCTAACCTAACCTAACCTAACCTAACCTAACCTAACCTAACCTAACCTAACCTAACCTAACCTAACCTAACCTAACCTAACCTAACCTAACCTAACCTAACCTAACCTAACCTAACCTAACCTAACCTAACCTAACCTAACCTAACCTAACCTAACCTAACCTAACCTAACCTAACCTAACCTAACCTAACCTAACCTAACCTAACCTAACCTAACCTAACCTAACCTAACCTAACCTAACCTAACCTAACCTAACCTAACCTAACCTAACCTAACCTAACCTAACCTAACCTAACCTAACCTAACCTAACCTAACCTAACCTAACCTAACCTAACCTAACCTAACCTAACCTAACCTAACCTAACCTAACCTAACCTAACCTAACCTAACCTAACCTAACCTAACCTAACCTAACCTAACCTAACCTAACCTAACCTAACCTAACCTAACCTAACCTAACCTAACCTAACCTAACCTAACCTAACCTAACCTAACCTAACCTAACCTAACCTAACCTAACCTAACCTAACCTAACCTAACCTAACCTAACCTAACCTAACCTAACCTAACCTAACCTAACCTAACCTAACCTAACCTAACCTAACCTAACCTAACCTAACCTAACCTAACCTAACCTAACCTAACCTAACCTAACCTAACCTAACCTAACCTAACCTAACCTAACCTAACCTAACCTAACCTAACCTAACCTAACCTAACCTAACCTAACCTAACCTAACCTAACCTAACCTAACCTAACCTAACCTAACCTAACCTAACCTAACCTAACCTAACCTAACCTAACCTAACCTAACCTAACCTAACCTAACCTAACCTAACCTAACCTAACCTAACCTAACCTAACCTAACCTAACCTAACCTAACCTAACCTAACCTAACCTAACCTAACCTAACCTAACCTAACCTAACCTAACCTAACCTAACCTGAACCTAACCTAACCAACCTAACCTAACCTAACCTAACCTAACCTAACCTAACCTAACCTAACCTAACCTAACCTAACCTAACCTAACCTAACCTAACCTAACCTAACCTAACCTAACCTAACCTAACCTAACCTAACCTAACCTAACCTAACCTAACCTAACCTAACCTAACCTAACCTAACCTAACCTAACCTAACCTAACCTAACCTAACCTAACCTAACCTAACCTAACCTAACCTAACCTAACCTAACCTAACCTAACCTAACCTAACCTAACCTAACCTAACCTAACCTAACCTAACCTAACCTAACCTAACCTAACCTAACCTAACCTAACCTAACCTAACCTAACCTAACCTAACCTAACCTAACCTAACCTAACCTAACCTAACCTAACCTAACCTAACCTAACCTAACCTAACCTAACCTAACCTAACCTAACCTAACCTAACCTAACCTAACCTAACCTAACCTAACCTAACCTAACCTAACCTAACCTAACCTAACCTAACCTAACCTAACCTAACCTAACCTAACCTAACCTAACCTAACCTAACCTAACCTAACCTAACCTAACCTAACCTAACCTAACCTAACCTAACCTAACCTAACCTAACCTAACCTAACCTAACCTAACCTAACCTAACCTAACCTAACCTAACCTAACCTAACCTAACCTAACCTAACCTAACCTAACCTAACCTAACCTAACCTAACCTAACCTAACCTAACCTAACCTAACCTAACCTAACCTAACCTAACCTAACCTAACCTAACCTAACCTAACCTAACCTAACCTAACCTAACCTAACCTAACCTAACCTAACCTAACCTAACCTAACCTAACCTAACCTAACCTAACCTAACCTAACCTAACCTAACCTAACCTAACCTAACCTAACCTAACCTAACCTAACCTAACCTAACCTAACCTAACCTAACCTAACCTAACCTAACCTAACCTAACCTAACCTAACCTAACCTAACCTAACCTAACCTAACCTAACCTAACCTAACCTAACCTAACCTAACCTAACCTAACCTAACCTAACCTAACCTAACCTAACCTAACCTAACCTAACCTAACCTAACCTAACCTAACCTAACCTAACCTAACCTAACCTAACCTAACCTAACCTAACCTAACCTAACCTAACCTAACCTAACCTAACCTAACCTAACCTAACCTAACCTAACCTAACCTAACCTAACCTAACCTAACCTAACCTAACCTAACCTAACCTAACCTAACCTAACCTAACCTAACCTAACCTAACCTAACCTAACCTAACCTAACCTAACCTAACCTAACCTAACCTAACCTAACCTAACCTAACCTAACCTAACCTAACCTAACCTAACCTAACCTAACCTAACCTAACCTAACCTAACCTAACCTAACCTAACCTAACCTAACCTAACCTAACCTAACCTAACCTAACCTAACCTAACCTAACCTAACCTAACCTAACCTAACCTAACCTAACTAACCTAACCTAACCTAACCTAACCTAACCTAACCTAACCTAACCTAACCTAACCTAACCTAACCTAACCTAACCTAACCTAACCTAACCTAACCTAACCTAACCTAACCTAACCTAACCTAACCTAACCTAACCTAACCTAACCTAACCTAACCTAACCTAACCTAACCTAACCTAACCTAACCTAACCTAACCTAACCTAACCTAACCTAACCTAACCTAACCTAACCTAACCTAACCTAACCTAACCTAACCTAACCTAACCTAACCTAACCTAACCTAACCTAACCTAACCTAACCTAACCTAACCTAACCTAACCTAACCTAACCTAACCTAACCTAACCTAACCTAACCTAACCTAACCTAACCTAACCTAACCTAACCTAACCTAACCTAACCTAACCTAACCTAACCTAACCTAACCTAACCTAACCTAACCTAACCTAACCTAACCTAACCTAACCTAACCTAACCTAACCTAACCTAACCTAACCTAACCTAACCTAACCTAACCTAACCTAACCTAACCTAACCTAACCTAACCTAACCTAACCTAACCTAACCTAACCTAACCTAACCTAACCTAACCTAACCTAACCTAACCTAACCTAACCTAACCTAACCTAACCTAACCTAACCTAACCTAACCTAACCTAACCTAACCTAACCTAACCTAACCTAACCTAACCTAACCTAACCTAACCTAACCTAACCTAACCTAACCTAACCTAACCTAACCTAACCTAACCTAACCTAACCTAACCTAACCTAACCTAACCTAACCTAACCTAACCTAACCTAACCTAACCTAACCTAACCTAACCTAACCTAACCTAACCTAACCTAACCTAACCTAACCTAACCTAACCTAACCTAACCTAACCTAACCTAACCTAACCTAACCTAACCTAACCTAACCTAACCTAACCTAACCTAACCTAACCTAACCTAACCTAACCTAACCTAACCTAACCTAACCTAACCTAACCTAACCTAACCTAACCTAACCTAACCTAACCTAACCTAACCTAACCTAACCTAACCTAACCTAACCTAACCTAACCTAACCTAACCTAACCTAACCTAACCTAACCTAACCTAACCTAACCTAACCTAACCTAACCTAACCTAACCTAACCTAACCTAACCTAACCTAACCTAACCTAACCTAACCTAACCTAACCTAACCTAACCTAACCTAACCTAACCTAACCTAACCTAACCTAACCTAACCTAACCTAACCTAACCTAACCTAACCTAACCTAACCTAACCTAACCTAACCTAACCTAACCTAACCTAACCTAACCTAACCTAACCTAACCTAACCTAACCTAACCTAACCTAACCTAACCTAACCTAACCTAACCTAACCTAACCTAACCTAACCTAACCTAACCTAACCTAACCTAACCTAACCTAACCTAACCTAACCTAACCTAACCTAACCTAACCTAACCTAACCTAACCTAACCTAACCTAACCTAACCTAACCTAACCTAACCTAACCTAACCTAACCTAACCTAACCTAACCTAACCTAACCTAACCTAACCTAACCTAACCTAACCTAACCTAACCTAACCTAACCTAACCTAACCTAACCTAACCTAACCTAACCTAACCTAACCTAACCTAACCTAACCTAACCTAACCTAACCTAACCTAACCTAACCTAACCTAACCTAACCTAACCTAACCTAACCTAACCTAACCTAACCTAACCTAACCTAACCTAACCTAACCTAACCTAACCTAACCTAACCTAACCTAACCTAACCTAACCTAACCTAACCTAACCTAACCTAACCTAACCTAACCTAACCTAACCTAACCTAACCTAACCTAACCTAACCTAACCTAACCTAACCTAACCTAACCTAACCTAACCTAACCTAACCTAACCTAACCTAACCTAACCTAACCTAACCTAACCTAACCTAACCTAACCTAACCTAACCTAACCTAACCTAACCTAACCTAACCTAACCTAACCTAACCTAACCTAACCTAACCTAACCTAACCTAACCTAACCTAACCTAACCTAACCTAACCTAACCTAACCTAACCTAACCTAACCTAACCTAACCTAACCTAACCTAACCTAACCTAACCTAACCTAACCTAACCTAACCTAACCTAACCTAACCTAACCTAACCTAACCTAACCTAACCTAACCTAACCTAACCTAACCTAACCTAACCTAACCTAACCTAACCTAACCTAACCTAACCTAACCTAACCTAACCTAACCTAACCTAACCTAACCTAACCTAACCTAACCTAACCTAACCTAACCTAACCTAACCTAACCTAACCTAACCTAACCTAACCTAACCTAACCTAACCTAACCTAACCTAACCTAACCTAACCTAACCTAACCTAACCTAACCTAACCTAACCTAACCTAACCTAACCTAACCTAACCTAACCTAACCTAACCTAACCTAACCTAACCTAACCTAACCTAACCTAACCTAACCTAACCTAACCTAACCTAACCTAACCTAACCTAACCTAACCTAACCTAACCTAACCTAACCTAACCTAACCTAACCTAACCTAACCTAACCTAACCTAACCTAACCTAACCTAACCTAACCTAACCTAACCTAACCTAACCTAACCTAACCTAACCTAACCTAACCTAACCTAACCTAACCTAACCTAACCTAACCTAACCTAACCTAACCTAACCTAACCTAACCTAACCTAACCTAACCTAACCTAACCTAACCTAACCTAACCTAACCTAACCTAACCTAACCTAACCTAACCTAACCTAACCTAACCTAACCTAACCTAACCTAACCTAACCTAACCTAACCTAACCTAACCTAACCTAACCTAACCTAACCTAACCTAACCTAACCTAACCTAACCTAACCTAACCTAACCTAACCTAACCTAACCTAACCTAACCTAACCTAACCTAACCTAACCTAACCTAACCTAACCTAACCTAACCTAACCTAACCTAACCTAACCTAACCTAACCTAACCTAACCTAACCTAACCTAACCTAACCTAACCTAACCTAACCTAACCTAACCTAACCTAACCTAACCTAACCTAACCTAACCTAACCTAACCTAACCTAACCTAACCTAACCTAACCTAACCTAACCTAACCTAACCTAACCTAACCTAACCTAACCTAACCTAACCTAACCTAACCTAACCTAACCTAACCTAACCTAACCTAACCTAACCTAACCTAACCTAACCTAACCTAACCTAACCTAACCTAACCTAACCTAACCTAACCTAACCTAACCTAACCTAACCTAACCTAACCTAACCTAACCTAACCTAACCTAACCTAACCTAACCTAACCTAACCTAACCTAACCTAACCTAACCTAACCTAACCTAACCTAACCTAACCTAACCTAACCTAACCTAACCTAACCTAACCTAACCTAACCTAACCTAACCTAACCTAACCTAACCTAACCTAACCTAACCTAACCTAACCTAACCTAACCTAACCTAACCTAACCTAACCTAACCTAACCTAACCTAACCTAACCTAACCTAACCTAACCTAACCTAACCTAACCTAACCTAACCTAACCTAACCTAACCTAACCTAACCTAACCTAACCTAACCTAACCTAACCTAACCTAACCTAACCTAACCTAACCTAACCTAACCTAACCTAACCTAACCTAACCTAACCTAACCTAACCTAACCTAACCTAACCTAACCTAACCTAACCTAACCTAACCTAACCTAACCTAACCTAACCTAACCTAACCTAACCTAACCTAACCTAACCTAACCTAACCTAACCTAACCTAACCTAACCTAACCTAACCTAACCTAACCTAACCTAACCTAACCTAACCTAACCTAACCTAACCTAACCTAACCTAACCTAACCTAACCTAACCTAACCTAACCTAACCTAACCTAACCTAACCTAACCTAACCTAACCTAACCTAACCTAACCTAACCTAACCTAACCTAACCTAACCTAACCTAACCTAACCTAACCTAACCTAACCTAACCTAACCTAACCTAACCTAACCTAACCTAACCTAACCTAACCTAACCTAACCTAACCTAACCTAACCTAACCTAACCTAACCTAACCTAACCTAACCTAACCTAACCTAACCTAACCTAACCTAACCTAACCTAACCTAACCTAACCTAACCTAACCTAACCTAACCTAACCTAACCTAACCTAACCTAACCTAACCTAACCTAACCTAACCTAACCTAACCTAACCTAACCTAACCTAACCTAACCTAACCTAACCTAACCTAACCTAACCTAACCTAACCTAACCTAACCTAACCTAACCTAACCTAACCTAACCTAACCTAACCTAACCTAACCTAACCTAACCTAACCTAACCTAACCTAACCTAACCTAACCTAACCTAACCTAACCTAACCTAACCTAACCTAACCTAACCTAACCTAACCTAACCTAACCTAACCTAACCTAACCTAACCTAACCTAACCTAACCTAACCTAACCTAACCTAACCTAACCTAACCTAACCTAACCTAACCTAACCTAACCTAACCTAACCTAACCTAACCTAACCTAACCTAACCTAACCTAACCTAACCTAACCTAACCTAACCTAACCTAACCTAACCTAACCTAACCTAACCTAACCTAACCTAACCTAACCTAACCTAACCTAACCTAACCTAACCTAACCTAACCTAACCTAACCTAACCTAACCTAACCTAACCTAACCTAACCTAACCTAACCTAACCTAACCTAACCTAACCTAACCTAACCTAACCTAACCTAACCTAACCTAACCTAACCTAACCTAACCTAACCTAACCTAACCTAACCTAACCTAACCTAACCTAACCTAACCTAACCTAACCTAACCTAACCTAACCTAACCTAACCTAACCTAACCTAACCTAACCTAACCTAACCTAACCTAACCTAACCTAACCTAACCTAACCTAACCTAACCTAACCTAACCTAACCTAACCTAACCTAACCTAACCTAACCTAACCTAACCTAACCTAACCTAACCTAACCTAACCTAACCTAACCTAACCTAACCTAACCTAACCTAACCTAACCTAACCTAACCTAACCTAACCTAACCTAACCTAACCTAACCTAACCTAACCTAACCTAACCTAACCTAACCTAACCTAACCTAACCTAACCTAACCTAACCTAACCTAACCTAACCTAACCTAACCTAACCTAACCTAACCTAACCTAACCTAACCTAACCTAACCTAACCTAACCTAACCTAACCTAACCTAACCTAACCTAACCTAACCTAACCTAACCTAACCTAACCTAACCTAACCTAACCTAACCTAACCTAACCTAACCTAACCTAACCTAACCTAACCTAACCTAACCTAACCTAACCTAACCTAACCTAACCTAACCTAACCTAACCTAACCTAACCTAACCTAACCTAACCTAACCTAACCTAACCTAACCTAACCTAACCTAACCTAACCTAACCTAACCTAACCTAACCTAACCTAACCTAACCTAACCTAACCTAACCTAACCTAACCTAACCTAACCTAACCTAACCTAACCTAACCTAACCTAACCTAACCTAACCTAACCTAACCTAACCTAACCTAACCTAACCTAACCTAACCTAACCTAACCTAACCTAACCTAACCTAACCTAACCTAACCTAACCTAACCTAACCTAACCTAACCTAACCTAACCTAACCTAACCTAACCTAACCTAACCTAACCTAACCTAACCTAACCTAACCTAACCTAACCTAACCTAACCTAACCTAACCTAACCTAACCTAACCTAACCTAACCTAACCTAACCTAACCTAACCTAACCTAACCTAACCTAACCTAACCTAACCTAACCTAACCTAACCTAACCTAACCTAACCTAACCTAACCTAACCTAACCTAACCTAACCTAACCTAACCTAACCTAACCTAACCTAACCTAACCTAACCTAACCTAACCTAACCTAACCTAACCTAACCTAACCTAACCTAACCTAACCTAACCTAACCTAACCTAACCTAACCTAACCTAACCTAACCTAACCTAACCTAACCTAACCTAACCTAACCTAACCTAACCTAACCTAACCTAACCTAACCTAACCTAACCTAACCTAACCTAACCTAACCTAACCTAACCTAACCTAACCTAACCTAACCTAACCTAACCTAACCTAACCTAACCTAACCTAACCTAACCTAACCTAACCTAACCTAACCTAACCTAACCTAACCTAACCTAACCTAACCTAACCTAACCTAACCTAACCTAACCTAACCTAACCTAACCTAACCTAACCTAACCTAACCTAACCTAACCTAACCTAACCTAACCTAACCTAACCTAACCTAACCTAACCTAACCTAACCTAACCTAACCTAACCTAACCTAACCTAACCTAACCTAACCTAACCTAACCTAACCTAACCTAACCTAACCTAACCTAACCTAACCTAACCTAACCTAACCTAACCTAACCTAACCTAACCTAACCTAACCTAACCTAACCTAACCTAACCTAACCTAACCTAACCTAACCTAACCTAACCTAACCTAACCTAACCTGGGCAGACTACCGGGACCTAACCTGGACAGACTACCGGGACCTAACCTGGGCAGACTACCGGGACCTAACCTGGACAGACTACCGGGACCTAACCTGGGCAGACTACCGGGACCTAACCTGGGCAGACTACAGGGATATAACCTGGGCAAAATACCGGGACCTAACCTGGGCAGACTACCGAGACCTAACCTGGGCAAAATACCGGGACCTAACCTGGGCTAACTACCTGGACCTAACCTGTGCTAACTACCGGGACCTAACCTGGGCAAAATACCGGGACCTAACCTGGGCAAAATACCGGGACCTAACCTGGGCAAAATACCGGGACCTAACCGGTATAAATTACCGGGACCTAACTAACCGGTATAAATTACCGGGAACTAACCGGTATAAATTACCGGGACCTAACTAACCGGTATAAATTACCGGGAACTAACCGGTATAAATTACCGGGACCTAACCTGTATAAATTACTGGGACCTAACCGGTATAAATTACCGGGACCTAACCGGTATAAATTACCGGGACCTAACCGGTATAAATTACCGGGACCTAACTAACCGGTATAAATTACAGGGACCTAACCGGTATAAATTACAGGGACCTAACTAACCGGTATAAATTACAGGGACCTAACCGGTATAAATTACAGGGACCTAACTAACCGGTATAAATTACAGGGACCTAACTAACCGGTATAAATTACAGGGACCTAACCGGTATAAATTACAGGGACCTAACCGGTATAAATTACAGGGACCTAACTAACCGGTATAACTTACCGGAACCTAACCTGGGCAAAATACAGGGATATAACCATAATTCCATACCGTACTTTTAGATTAAAAAAAAACATACCTTACCGTAATTCCATACCGTAATTTTAGATTTAAAAAAACATACCTTACCGTAATTCCATACCGTTAAAAAAAAAATATACCTAACCGTAATTCCATAATGTGCTTTTAGATTTAAAAAAAACATACCTTACCGTAATTCCATACCGTTAAAAAAAAACATACATTACCGTGATTCCATACCGTACTTTTAGATAAAAAAAAAACATACCTTACCGTAATTCCATACCGTACTTTTAGATTAAAAAAAAACTTACTTTACCGTAATTCCATACCGTACTTTTAGATTAAAAAAAAACATACCTTACCGTAATTCCATACCGTACTTTTAGATTTAAAAAAACATACCTTACCGTAATTCCATACCGTACTTTTAGATTAAAAAAAAACATACCTTACCGTACTTTTAGATTAAAAAAAAACATACCTTACCGTAATTCCATACCTTTAAAAAAAAACATACCTTACCGTAATTCCATACCGTACTTTTAGATTAAAAAAACACATACCTTACCGTAATTCCATACCGTTAAAAAAAAACATACCTTACCGTAATTACATACCGTACTTTTAGATTAAAAAAAACATACCTTACCGTAATTCCATACCGTACTTTTAGATTTTAAAAAATACCTTACCGTAATTCCATACCGTACTTTTAGATTGAAAAAAACATACCTTACCGTAATTCCATACCGTTAAAAAAAAACATACCTTACCGTAATTCCATACCGTACTTTTAGATTGAAAAATAAACATACCTTACCGTAATTCCATACCGTTAAAAAAAAACATACCTAACCGTAATTCTATACCGTTAAAAAAAAAACATACCTTACCGTAATTCCATACCGTACTTTTAGATTAAAAAAAAACATACCTTACCGTAATTCCATACCGTACTTTTAGATTAAAAAAAAACATACCTTACCGTAATTCCATACCGTACTTTTAGATTAAAAAAAAACATACCTTACCGTAATTCCATACCGTACTTTTAGATTTAAAAAAAACATACCTTACCGTAATTCCATACCGTACTTTTAGATTAAAAAAAAACATACCTTACCGTAATTCCATACCGTACTTTTAGATTAACCCTTAACGTCCGGTCCGCGGTCATAAACGGAGCCAGGTGGCGGCCGGGTCGTGTCTTACACCCTTGCCAAGTGGTGACCGGGCGGGATGAAGCACAGCTGTTGCCAATGTCGGCATTTACGAGCCCAATTTGGCGGTTTTTTTTTGACTTGGCTATACTTCACCACCACCCCTCCTCATCCCATACATAAGTTAGTGTGCTACTGACCGTGAAGATGGCTGAACGTGACTCAGAATTTTCGCGCGTGTCCGATTCGGTGCCCCCTACCGCGCTGCCAAGTACGTCATCTCTCGTGACTTCAACTCCCCGCGTGCAGCCTGCAAGAGCTCGCAGACCACCTGCTAGGCTCTCAGACTCTGCAATTGATAGGGAGTTGGAGGAAATGTCCGAGTTATCGTTTGGTAGTGACGACAGCGACAGTATTTATGATACGGAATGGCAGCTTGACCAGTCATCAGAGGGAGAAGTGTGTGAATCTGTATCCCACACAGCTCTTCCTTCATCGTCAAGCGTGCAAGACGTATCCAACGTTGCAGCCCCTGTTGCAATTCCGTCCACGAGTGGGGTGGGAGCTTTGAGAGGTAGTTTGGGAGACAATCTTTTGTCTCCTATTGTTGCTACCTCTCCCTTGGATACAGAACAAAAAGCTTCCACCTCCAAACCCCACTACGGGGTTACTCCTCAAGGTAAGAAGAGGTCAAGGAGGAGGTTGGATTTTTCATCCTCCTCAGATTCTTCTTCGGATGAGGAGTTGCAAAGACGCTACACAAAGAAAGGTGTTGGAAGAGGGAAGGGGAAGGGAAGAGGGAAGGGTAGAGGGAAGAGAACAGAGGAGCAGCAGGAGCAGCTTATCTCGTCTGACCTGGACCCTGATAACCCACCAGACCTGACGCCATCTCCCCCCTCATCACCACCCCCTGCTACTCATGCTACTCATCCTTTGTGTGACAATCAGGGGGGTGAAGACGCATCACTGTTGCCTGCCCCCCCACTGTTGCCTGCCCCCACACTGTCGCCTGACCCCCCACTGTCGCCTGACCCCCCACTGTCGCCTGACCTCCCACTGTCGCCTGCCGGTCCTACGTTGCCTGACACGGCGGCGCCGCCACCACCACCACCACCTCCACCACCACCACCACCTCCACCTCCACCACCAGCGGCAGGTCCTCGTGGCGCACCTCATCCTTACCTGTGGACGGATTGCGATTCGTTTGTGCCTGATATACCGACTTTTGATAACAGTCGGTCAGGTATTCAAGCCGTATTTCCCTGTCGTCCGTTGTCATCAATATTGGAATATTTTACTGCGTTCTTCGACGTAATAATGATGACATACTTGACGCAGGAAATAAATAACTTCAGACAATTCAGCAATCCACCAGATAGGGAACACAGCAAGATGTTGACCTGGACTGACGTGACTGTTGCTGAGTTGTATGTGTGGTTAGCTCTGACGATGCTGATGCCGCACGTCAGGAAACATCGCCTCAAGGACTTCTGGAGCACTAACGTCCTTATTTCCACGCCTGCCTTTGGAAAATATATGTCCCGGGACAGGTATAGGGACATACTTTCCTATATTCACTTCGCCCCCAACATGGGTCCACACCTGAAAGACAGGCTTTGGAAAATTAGGCCCATTCTGACTATGCTCCAGGAGAAAATGCGAGGCTTTTTTCGACCATTCCAGAATGTTGTTATCGACGAGTCTCTGGTGCTGTTCAGGGGACGAGTGTCCTTTATTCAGTACATCCCGTCAAAGAGGCATAGATTTGGCATCAAATTCTATGTCATCTGCGACTGTAAGACTGGCTATGTGTTGGATTTTATACTTTATTCAGGTACGGATGTGGATATCCCGGGCCAGGACCGTCTTGGCTTCAGCGGGAGTGTTGTCAAGAAACTCATGGGGGATTACCTTGACAACAACCACATCCTGTACACTGATAATTATTACACCTCTCCAGCACTTAGTCAGTTCCTTCTGCAGCACCAAACAGGATCCTGCGGCACCATTCGTGTCAATAGGAGGAATTGGCCAGTATTTACCCCCACCCACAGGGGTGACCGTCTCATGAAGAAATCGGGGAAAATGCTGGCCATCACTTGGCACGATAAACGCCCTGTCCGGATGCTCACCACCGTCCACAGGGGCACGATGCTGGATTCTGGGAAGATTGAGCGCGGCACAGGTAACAACATCTTCAAGCCTGATGCTGTGCTTGATTATAATATAAATATGAGACTCGTCGATAAGTCAGACATGATGGTGAGTGCCATCGATTGTCTGAGAAAAACCTGCAAGTGGTACAAGAAGGCTTTCTTCCACCTTCTTGACGTCACAGTGCTAAATTCGTACTTGCTCTACCTCCAGCAACACACCAACAGCCGACTACCACTCCGGCAGTACGAATTGGAGTTGGTAACCCAACTCCTACAGAAATTTAGCACTGTGCAACCACTGCAGCAGCACAGGCATGCACCAGCGGCGGGACGACCTGACAGATTGCAACAGAGTGCTTACATGTTGCGCCACAGCCTAATTGATCTGCCAACCTTGGCATCAGGTCGTCCAGGTTATCGCCGCTGCCATGTCTGCAAGCACACGACACGTCGCACTCAGAGACTCAAGGAAACTCGTTACTGGTGTAAGGAGTGTCGTGTGCCATTATGCCCTGGAAACTGCTTTTCAGAATATCATGGACTGGAATTTATATAGAAGCAGGAAGTGATGGGAGTAATGCGAGTGAAGTGACAGTGACACTTGGTGACAGTGACACTATTTAGTTATAAGTGAAGTGATAGTGACACGTTTTTAGGATATAAGTGAAGTGATAGTGACACGTTTTTAGGATATAAGTGAAGTGATAGTGACACGTTTTTAGGATATAAGTGAAGTGATAGTGATTAGGATATAAGTGAAGTGATAGTGACACGTTTTTAGGATATAAGTGAAGTGATAGTGACACGTTTTTAGGATATAAGTGAAGTGATAGTGATTAGGATATAAGTGAAGTGATAGTGACACGTATAATTTACGTTGAACATAATCAGTGATATTGACACAGAAAATGTTTTGCGTAAATACTCCCACACTTCTCTCCAGGGCATAAAATATTCTGGAATGGTTAGCTAACCACACTAAAACAGGGGCTGCAAAAGGTAGGGGGTACGACGGCACGCAAACACGAGAGAAAAATGATTGAGTCACGCACCTCGCCGACCCGCTGTCACCAACCAGCCCAGCCAACGTCAGAGCCACTCCACCCGCACGAACACCACCCCGCTCTCAGCCGTGAAGTGACCTTCATTCCTCACTTCATTTCTCGGCAACGGAGAGTCCCAGAGAGCTGAGGATGGTTTCATTGGAGAGAGGAAGAGTTGATGGTGAGTACAAGACCATATTTAAGTTGTTCAGTATCGTAGTTTAGACGTACGGAGTAAGTGAAGTAGAGTGAAATTGAGCGATTTTGGTAAAAGCGCCCGGACAACGAGGGAGGCAAGGTGCAGTAGCCCCGGACTGACAGTGCGGCTATCCATAGTTTTCCCGTCGCGGAGGGGTTAAAAAAAAACATACCTTACCGTAATTCCATACCGTACTTTTAGATTAAAAAAAAACATACCTTACCGTAATTCCATACCGTACTTTTAGATTAAAAAAAAACATACCTTACCGTAATTCCATACCGTAATTTTAGATTAAAAAAAAACATACCTTACCGTAATTACATACCGTTAAAAAAAAACATACCTTACCGTAATTCCATACCGTACTTTTAGATTAAAAAAAAACATACCTTACCGTAATTCCATACCGTTAAAAAAAAACATACCTTACCGTAATTCCATACCGTACTTTTAGATAAAAAAAAATACCTTACCGTAATTCCATACCGTACTTTTAGATTAAAAAAAAACATACCTTACCGTACTTTTAGATTAAAAAAAACATACCTAACCGTAATTCCATACCGTTAAAAAAAAAACATACCTTACCGTAATTCCATACCGTACTTTTAGATAAAAAAAAATACCTTACCGTAATTCCATACCGTACTTTTAGATTAAAAAAAAATATACCTTATCGTAATTCCATACCGTACTATTAGATTAAAAAAACATACCTTACCGTAATTCCATACCGTACTTTTAGATTAAAAAAAAACATACCTTATTGTAATTCCATACCGTTAAAAAAAAAATACCTTACCGTAATTCCATACCGTACTTTTAGATTAAAAAAAACATACCTTACCGTAATTCCATACCGTACTTTTAGATTAAAAACAAACATACCTTACCGTAATTCCATACCGTACTTTTAGATTTAAAAAAAACATACCTTACCGTAATTCCATACCGTACTTTTAGATTAAAAAAAACATACCTTACCGTAATTCCATACCGTTAAAAAAAAACATACTTTACCGTAATTCCATACCGTACTTTTAGATTAAAAAAAAACATACCTTACCGTAATTCCATACCGTACTTTTAGATTTTAAAAAATACCTTACCGTAATTCCATACCGTACTTTTGGATTAAAAAAAAACATACCTTACCGTAATTCCATACCGTTAAAAAAAAACATACCTTACCGTAATTCCATACCGTACTTTTAGATTAAAAAAAAACATACTTTACCGTTATTCCATACCGTACTTTTAGATTAAAAAAAAACATACCTTACCGTAATTCCATACCGAACTTTTAGATTTAAAAAAAACATACCTAACCGTAATTCCATACCGTACTTTTAGATTTAAAAAAAACTTACCTTACCGTAATTCCATACCGTTAAAAAAAACATACCTTACCGTAATTCCATACCGTTAAAAAAAAACATACCTTACCGTAATTCCATACCGTACTTTTAGATTTAAAAAAAAAATACCTTACCGTAATTCCATACCGTACTTTTAGATTAAAAAAAAACATACCTTACCGTAATTCCATACCGTTAAAAAAAAACATACCTTACCGTAATTCCATACCGTACTTTTAGATTAAAAAAAAACATACCTTACCTTAATTCCATACCGTTAAAAAAAAACATACCTTACCGTAATTCCATACCGTACTTTTAGATTAAAAAAAACATACCTAACCGTAATTCAATACCGTACTTTTAGATTAAAAAAAAACATATCTTACCGTAATTCCATACCGTACTTTTAGATTAAAAAAAAACATACCTTACCGTAATTTCATACCGTACTTTTAGATTAAAAAAAAACATACCATAGCGTAATTCCATACCGTACTTTTAGATTAAAAAAAAACATACCTTACCTTAATTCCATACCGTACTTTTAGATTAAAAAAAAACATACCTTACCGTAATTCCATACCGTACTTTTTGATTAAAAAAAAACATACCTTACCGTAATTCCATACCTTTAAAAAAAAACATACCTTAACGTAATTCCATACCGTTAAAAAAAAACATACCTTACCGTAATTCCATACCGTACTTTTAGATTAAAAAAAAACATACCTTACCGTAATTCCATACCGTTCATTTAGATTAAAAAAACATACCTTACCGTAATTCCATACCGTACTTTTAGATTAAAAAAAACATACCTTACCGTAATTCCATACCGTACTTTTAGATTAAAAAAAACATACCTTACCGTAATTCCATACCGTACTTTTAGATTTAAAAAAATATACCTTACCGTAATTCCATACCGTTAAAAAAAAAACATACCTTACCGTAATTCCATACCGTACTTTTATATTAAAAAAAAAAACATACCTTACCGTAATTCCATACCGTTAAAAAAAAACATACCTTACCGTAATTCCATACTGTACTTTTAGATTAAAAACAAACATACCTTACCGTAATTCCATACCGTTAAAAAAAAACATACCTTACCGTAATTCCATACCGTTAAAAAAAAACATACCTTACCGTAATTCCATACCGTACTTTTAGATTTAAAAAAAATATACCTTACCGTAATTCCATACCGTTAAAAAAAAACATACCTTACTGTAATTCCATACCGTTAAAAAAAAAAATACCTTACCGTAATTCCATAATGTACTTTTAGATTAAAAAAAAACATACTTTACCGTAAATCTATACCGTTAAAAAAAAACATACCTTACCGTAATTCCATACCGTACTTTTAGATTAAAAAAAAACATACCTTACCGTAATTCCATACAGTTTTTCTAGATTAAAAATAAACATACCTTACCGTAATTCCATACCGTACTTTTAGATTAAAAAAAAACATACCTTACCGTAATTCCATACCGTTTTTTTAGATTAAAAAAAAACATACCTTACCGTAATTCCATACCGTTAAAAAAAAACATACCTTACCGTAATTCCATACCGTACTTTTAGATTAAAAAAAAACATACCTTACCGTAATTCCATACCATTAAAAAAAACATACCTTACCGTAATTCCATACCGTACTTTTAGATTAAAAAAAACATACCTTACCGTAATTCCATACCGTACTTTTAGATTAAAAAAAACATACCTTACCGTAATTCCATACCGTACTTTTAGATTAAAAAGAAACATACCTTACCGTAATTCCATACCGTACTTTTAGATTTAAAAAAAACATACCTTACCGTAATTCCATACCGTTAAAAAAAACATACCTTACCGTAATTCCATACCGAACTTTTAGATAAAAAAAAAAACATACCTTACCATAATTCCATACCGTACTTTTAGATTTAAAAAAAACATACCTTACCGTAATTCCATACCGTACTTTTAGATTAAAAAAAAAACATACCTTACTGTAATTCCATACCGTACTTTTAGATTTAAAAAAAAATATACCTTACCGTAATTCCATACCGTACTTTTAGATTAAAAAAAAACATACCTTACCGTAATTCCATACCGTACTTTTAGATTTAAAAAAAACATACCTTACCGTAATTCCATAATGTACTTTTAGATTTTAAAAAAACATACCTTACCGTAATTCCATACCGTTAAAAAAAAACATACCTTACCGTAATTCCATACCGTACTTTTAGATTAAAAAAAAACATACCTTACCGTAATTCCATACCGTACTTTTTGATTGAAAAAAAACATACCTTACCGTAATTCCATAATGTACTTTTAGATTAAAAAAAAACATACCTTACCGTAATTCCATACCGTAAGTTTAGATTAAAAAAAACATACCTTACCGTAATTCCATACCGTTAAAAAAAAATATACCTTACCGTAATTCCATACCGTACATTTAGATTAAAAAAAAACATACCTTACCGTAATTCCATACCGTTAAAAAAAAACATACCTTACCGTAATTCCATACCGTACTTTTAGATTAAAAAAAAAACATACCTTACCGTAATTACATACCGTACTTTTAGATTAAAAAAACACATACCTTACCGTAATTCCATACCGTACTTTTAGATAAAAAAAAACATACCTTACCGTAATTCCATACCGTACTTTTAGATTGAAAAAAAACATACCTTACCGTAATTCCATACCGTACTTTTAGATTTAAAAAAACATACCTTACCGTAATTCCATACTGTTAAAAAAAACATACCTTACCGTAATTCCATACCGTACTTTTAGATTAAAAAAAAACATACCTTACCGTAATTCCATACCGTACTTTTACGCACATGGGAATACGCACATGGGAAAATACGCACATGGGAAAATATGCACATGGGAAAATATGCACATGGGAAAATACACACATGGGAAAATATACACATGGGAAAATACACACATGGGAAAATACGCACATGGGAAAATACGCACATGGTAAAATACGCACATGGGACAAAATTATCTATTAGATGCCATCAACAAATTGTCGATAGAAAGATAAAAAGACGAGTAATTAACGAAATAATTAAGACACATTGGTAATATTTTACTAATTTTAGTCAAAAATATAATATATAAAGTGACATTTCTCATCTTTGGAAATAGATAAATCGATACATGTATAAACCAAAAGATCGATAATAAAATTATCTATTAGATGCCATCAACAAATTGTCGATAGATAAATAAATAGACGAGTAATAAATGAATAAATTAAGACACTTTTGTCATATTTTACAATTTTTAGTCTAAAATATATTATATACAGTGAAATTTCTCATCTTAGGAAATATATAAATAGATACATGTATATACCAAAAAATAGACAATAAAATTATCTATTAGATGCCATCAACAAATTGTCGATAGAAAGATAAAAAGACGAGTAATTAACGAAAAAAGTCGGACACTTTGGTCATATTTTACTATTTTTAGTCAAAAATATATTATATAAAGTGGAATTTCTCATCTTAGGAAATAGATAAATATATATATGTATATACTAAAAGATAAACAATAGAATTATCTATTAGATGCCATCAACAAATTGTCAATAGATAGATAAATATACGAGTAATTAACGAAAAAAAGTGAGACACTTTTGTCATATTTTACAATTTTTAGTCAAAAATATAATATATAAAGTGAAATTTCGAATCTTAGGAAATAGATAAATAGATATATATATAAACCAAAAGATAGACGATAAAATTATTTAATAGATGCCATCAACAAATTGTCAATAGATAGATAAATAGACGAGTAATAAATGAAACAATTAAGACACTTTCGTTATATTTTACAATTTTTAGTCAAAAATATATTATATAAAGTGAAATTTCTGATCTTATTAAATTGATAAATTGATACATGTATATACGAAAAGATAGACAATAAAATTATCTATTAGATGCCATCAACAAATTGTCGATAGATAAATAAATAGACGAGTAATAAATGAATAAATTAAGACACTTTTGTCATATTTTACAATTTTTAGTCAGAAATATATTATATAAAGTGAAATTTCACATCTTAGGAAATAGATAAATAGATACATGTATATACCAAAAGATAGATGTTAAATTATCTAATAGATGCCATCAACAAATTTTTGATAGATAGATAAATAGACGAGTAATTAATGAAGAAATGGGACACTTTGGTCATATTTTACATTTTTTTGTCAAAAATATAATATATAAAGTGAAAATTTTCATCTTAGGAAATAGATAAATAGATACATGTAAAAACCAAAAGATAGACAATACAATTATCTATTAGATGCCATCAACAAATTGTCGATAGATAGATAAATAGATGAAAAGAAAAGAAGAAATAGAAGAAAAATAAGACACTTTGGTCATATTTTACTATTTTTAGTAAAAAATATATTATATAAAGTGAAATTTCTCATCTTAGGAAATAGAAAAATTGATACATGTATATACGATAAGATAGACAATAAAATTATCTATTAGGTGCCATCAACAAATTTTCCATAGATAGATAAATAGACGAGTAATAAATGAATAAATAAAGACACTTTGGTCATATTTTACAATTTTGTCAAAAATATATTATATAAAGTGACATTTCTCATCTTAGAAAATAGATAAATAGATACATGTATATACCAAAATATAGGCGATGAAATTCTCTAATAGATACCATTAAAATATTGTTGATAGATAGATAAATAGCTGAGTAAATAACGAAGAAATGGGACACTATGGTCATATTTTCCAAATTTTAGTCAAAAATATAATATATAAAGTGAAATTTCTCATCTTAGGAAATAGATAAATAGATACACGTATAAACCAAAAGATAGACAATAAAATTATCTATTAGATGCCATCAACAAATTGTCAATAGATAGATAAATCATTTTTTACAATTTTTAGTCAAAAATATATTATATAAAATGAAATTTCTCATCTTAGGAACTAGATAAATTGATACATGTATATACCAAAAGATAGACAATAAAATTATCTATTAGATACCATCAACAAATTGTTGATAGATAGATAAATAGACGAGTAATTAACGAAGAAATGGGACACTTTGGTAATATTTTACAATTTTTAGTCAAAAATATAATATATAAAGTGAAATTTCTCATCTTAGGAATAAGATAAAGAGATAGATGTATAAACCAAAAAATAGACAATAAAATTATCTATTAGATGCCATCAAAAAATTGTCAAAAGATAGATAAATAGATGAATAATAAACAAGAAAATTAAGACACTTTTGTCATATTTTACTATTTTTAGTCAAAAATATATTGTATAAAGTGAAATTTCTCATCTTAGGAAATCGATAAATTGATACATGTATATACCAAAAAATAGACAATAAAATTATCTATTAGATGCCATCGACAAATTGTCAATAAATAGATAAATAGGCGAGTAATTAACATGAAAATTAAGACACTTTTGTCATATTTTACAATTTTTACTCAAAAATATATTGTATAAAGTGAAATTTCTCATCTTATGAAATAGATAAAAAGATACATGTATATACCAAAACATAGACAATAAAATTATATATTAAATGCGATCAACAAATTGTCGATAGATAGATAAATAGACTAGTAATAAAGGAAATAATTAAGACACTTTTATCATATTTTACAATTTTTTGTAAAAAATATAATATATAAAGTGAAATTTCTCATCTTAGGAAATTGATAAATTGATACATGTATATACCAATAGATAGACAATAAATTTATCTATTAGATGCCATCGACAAATTGTCGATAAATAGATAAATAAACGAGTAATTAACAAGATAATTAAGACACTTTTGTCATATTTTACTATTTTTATTCAAAAATATATTACATAAAGTGAAATTTCTCATCTTAAAAAATAGATAAATAGATACATGTATATACCAAAAAATAGACGATAAAATTATCTAATAGATGCCATCAACAAATTATTGATAGATAAATAAATAGACGAGTAATTAATGAAGAAATGGGACACTTTGGTAATATTTTGCAATTTTTTGTAAAAAATATAATATATAAAGTGAAATTTCTCATCTTAGGAATAAGATAAATACATATATGTATAAACCAAACGATAGACAATAAAATTATCTATTAGATGCCATCAACAAATTGTCGATAAATAGATAACTAGACGAGTAATTAACAAGAAAATTAAGTCACTTTTGTCATATTTTACTATTTTTAGTTAAAAATATATTATATAAAATGAAATTTCTCAGCTTAGGAAATAGATAAATTGATACATGTATATACCAAAAGATAGACAATAAAATTATCTATTAGATGCCATCAACAAATTGTCGATAGATAGATAAATAGATGAGTAATTAACAAAAAAAGCGGGACACTTTGGTCATATTTTACAATTTTTAGTCAAAAATATATTATATAAAGTGAAATTTTTCATCTTATTAAATAGATAAATTGATTTGAGGTTTGAGGTTGATTTGAGATTTGAGGTTGAGGTTGAACCCAAAACCTCACCTAAAAATAAAAAATATATATATATATAAATGAAAGAATGAATGAATGAATGAATGATAATTTTTTTATTCACATGCTTTATTTCTAGACTATATAATTTTTAATAGTTACAGTGACACACATGTATGGTAACACTGGTAACCAATATGGTAACACTGCTAATGTGGATTTGAACAGAGAAGTATCAGCCAAGGTTTGTTTATATTATAATTTTCCTTTATAATTAATGTTAATGTGTATTTACAAGTCTATATAATAAC
Source organism: Petrolisthes manimaculis (assembly GCA_034508575.1). NCBI lineage: Eukaryota > Metazoa > Arthropoda > Malacostraca > Decapoda > Porcellanidae > Petrolisthes > Petrolisthes manimaculis. Next base: position 124,227 of record JAWZYT010003612.1, on the reverse strand, counting down.
ATAACATAATTACTAATATCAGTTTATAATAATAACAACATAATAGTACCATAAATAACTGTTATTATATATTAATATTGTAATTATTTATTAGGTAATGTATACTGTGTTATTATGATTAGGAGTAGGGGACAGGCTTGGGGGGGACTGGGGGGTGGGAGAATAGGGGGACAGGCTTGGGGGGGACTGGGGGGTGGGGGAATAAGGGGACAGGCTTGGGGGGGACTGGGGGGTGGGGGAATAAGGGGGCAGGCTTAGGGTGCATAGAACACTGTTTTGAAATAAATAATGGGTATTTATTTAAACTAATGCCGTTTTGAAACAAATAATGGGTATTTATTTAAACTTACGTACATGAGAATACGTACATGAGAATATGTACATGAGAATACGCACATGAGAATACGCACATGAATAAAATAAATACATGAAAATACACATGTGAAAAGAATACGCACATAAAAATATGCACATGAAAATATGCACATGGAAATAAAATACACACATGGGAAAATGAAATAATTATCCATGTGAAAATACACACATAGGAAAATACACACATGGGAAAATACACACATGGGAAAATACACACATGGGAAAATACACACACGGGAAAATACACACACGGGAAAATACACACACTGGAAAATACACACACTGGAAAATACGCACATGGGAAAATACGCACATGGGAAAATACACACATGTGAAAATAAACACACTGGAAAATACACACACTGGAAAATACACACATGTGAAAATACACACATGGGAAAATACACACACGGGAAAATACACACACGGGAAAATACATAAGAGAGAAGGATAGATTTGATGACTAACCATAAGAGAGAAGGATAGATTTGATGACTAACCATAAGAGAGAAGGATAGATTTGATGACTAACCATAAGAGAGAAGGATAGATTTGAGGACTAACCATAAGAGAGAAGGATAGATTTGATGACTAACCATAAGAGAGAAGGATAGATTTGAGGACTAACCATAAGAGAGAAGGATAGATTTGATGACTAACCATAAGAGAGAAGGATAGATTTGATGACTAACCATAAGAGAGAAGGATAGATTTGATGACTAACCATAAGAGAGAAGGATAGATTTGATGACTAACCATAAGAGAGAAGGATAGATTTGATGACTAACCATAAGAGAGAAGGATAGATTTGATGACTAACCATAAGAGAGAAGGATAGATTTGATGACTAACCATAAGAGAGAAGGATAGATTTGATGACTAACCATAAGAGAGAAGGATAGATTTGATGACTAACCATAAGAGAGAAGGATAGATTTGATGACTAACCATAAGAGAGAAGGATAGATTTGATGACTAACCATAAGAGAGAAGGATAGATTTGATGACTAACCATAAGAGAGAAGGATAGATTTGATGAGTGACCATAAGAGAGAAGGATAGATTTGATGAGTAACCATAAGAGAGAAGGATAGATTTGATGAGTGACCATAACATGATAGTATTAGAATATGAATGTGTGAGAAAGGCAGCCAAGAATGTAGTAAAAGGAGGGCAGAAATGGAGAATACGAGAAGCAAGATGGGATTTGTATAAGTGTGATTAGAGGAGTATGGAATGGACTATGGATGGAGGAGTGGATGAACTGAATGATTCCCTGGTTAGGAAAGTGACAGAGGTGGGTGAGAAAAGGATAGGAAGGGTAAGGAATAGAAATAAAAGAAGTTTGATGAAGAGTTGGTGGAATAAAGATAATGAGAATGTGAGGAAGAAGAGGAAAGAAAGTAATAGAAAATGTAGAAGACTGAGGAAAAATGTAGGTAATAGGGGAGTATGTACTGAGTATTTTGTTATATGCAAATAATGTGGTGATTATGAGAGAGACAGGTGAGAGAGACAGGTGAGAGAGACAGCTAGGTGAGAGAGACAGGTGAGAGAGACAGCTAGGTGAGAGAGACAGGTGAGAGAGACAGGTGAGAGAGACAGCTAGGTGAGAGAGACAGGTGAGAGAGACAGGTGAGAGAGACAGCTAGGTGAGAGAGACAGGTGAGAGAGACAGCTAGGTGAGAGAGACAGGTGAGAGAGACAGCTAGGTGAGGTTCTGTAGAGAATACTTGATGTAATTACAGAGTATGGGAATGATTTTAATGTCAAGTTTGGGAGTGATAAGATGGGGATGACCGGGATATAGGTAGAATGTGGAGACTGGGTGGAAATGGGATTGAAAGGACACAATATATAGATACTTAGGAATAATTGTGGATGAGAAAGGGTGTGATAGGACAAAGACAGATAGGTTATCAAGAGCAAACCAGTGGGTAGGAAGACTAGGAAGTGTGGCAAGGTGTAGAGCTAATAAGTATGAAGTAGTGTATGGTGTATGGAAAGATATGGCTGTACCTGGACTAATGTATGGACTGGAGACCATGACATGGAAAATGAATGACTTGAATAGACTGGAGGTAGTACAGAATAGGATAGGAAGAACAGCTTTAGGTACAAACAAGTATGTACAGTAGGTGTGGAAGCAATAAGAGGTGAGGCTGGATGGAGTACGTTTGAGGAGAGGATAGACAGTGAGAGAATACCGTTGTAAAGGTGACACTCAGTCATCATCATCACTGGCAACACTGACGCCTCAGATCATCACTGGCAACACTGATGCCTCAGTTTGTTTACCTCTGTGAAGCTCAAAGCCTGGCAGGGGAATATTTTAGTATTTATTTGCATTTTAAGGGCATTTAAGGATATTTAAAGGGCTCAAGATTATATTAAGGGTTAGTTAAGGGTATACAGTTAATGGTGAAGGGACATAAATAAGGGTAAGTTGGTGAAATAAGGGAATTTTGAAGGGTTTAAATAAGGGTGAATAATAATGGCTGTGTTAAAATGTTACCATAAATATTAGAATGATTTTGTTTTATTATTTTTAAGGGTTCACTGTTATTTTAAGGGTATATAAATAAGGGCAAATTGGAGAAATAAGGGGATTTTATTGATAAAGGATTTAATTAACAAGAAATATATTAATTAACGTTAAATTTATTTATTTCAGAAGTGGGATTACAGAAGAAGGATTTACATACGAAGATTTACATCAAGGGATTTACAAAAGGAGGATTACAATGACTACACCAAGGTATTTATGAAGAAGAATTATTATGGGAAAATTTACAGAAAACCTGGGTTCACTATATTGTATATATTAGTATCATTCCCCACAATTTTGGACCATTCTAAGGCACTTTTCATCTATGGTGTTTCTCTCGGAAATGCCTCGTTTTCGAAACATAATTTGGAAACTAGTCTTTACCTAACCTAACCTAACCTAACCTAACCTAGACCTAGACCTAGACCTAGACCTAGACCTAGACCTAGACCTAGACCTAGACCTAGACCTAGACCTAGACCTAGACCTAGACCACAGCAGACTACCGGGACCTAACCTTGGCAAACTACCGGACCTAACCTGGGCAAACTACCGGGACCTAACCTGAGCAAACTACCGGGACCTAACCTGGGCAAACTACCGGGTATAACCAGTGTAAACTATCATAAAATGACCTGGGCAAATTTCCAAGACCTAACCTAATGTGGTGATACTGCTTAAGCCTAGCCGAAAACCCAGTTATTCTGTAATAATACATTATGATCTATCTATCTATCTATAATAATTATAACAATAATAATAATAAAAATAATAATAATATCAATAATAATAATAACAATAACAATAATAATAATAACAATAATAATAATAATAACAATAATAATAATAACAATAATAATAATATTGAAAGAATTACCATTATTGTATACGGGTTTTCTACCTTCATTATCTATTTATTTATTTAGATCATTCAATCTATCTATCTATCTATAGCTCTGATGCCTCGCTCCCTCTGGGAACTCCCCCCAAGGGGATGGCCACGGCAGAAAAGTCTCCCTCCTTACTTGTTCAAGCCCTCCCCTCCCCCTCATGTTTCTCTCCTTTACATACTCCATCCTTACTCCATACTCTGTCCCTCTCATGTTACTCTCCTTTACATACTCTTCCACTCTGTTCCAACACTCTCTCCTTACTCCCTACTCCCTCTCACATTACTCTCCTTTACATACTCTTCCACTCTGTTCTGCCATCTAACTGGTGGTCTGCCTCTCACATCAGGTCCCACAACTTCACTTCCATACACCTTATTTACAAACTCCTCACCTTGCATTCTCTCTACATGTCCAAACCACCTCAATGTATTGCATTTCACATTATTATTATTACTACCATTTTTATTATTATTATAACTACTATTATTATTACTACTTCAACTACTTTTATGATTATTATTATCGGTAAATATTGAAAGAATTATAGTTATTGTGTATTACCCATTTATTACCCATTTATTTACACCATTCTAAGACTTTTTTCATTTAAGTGATGAGTTCATTTTTAACATCCATTTTATTTTGCAAATTTAATGTTTTATCCATACATAAATAACCTAACCTATCCTAACTTAACCTAACCTAACCTAACCTAACCTAACCTAACCTAACCTAATCTAATCTAACCTAATCTTAACCATTGCAGACTACCAGGACCTAACCTGAGCAGACTACCAGGACCTAACCTGAGCAGACTATTGGGAGTTTTACAAGGTAAGTAAGACCTAAATCAAAGTTATTATTATTATTATTATAACATATATAAAACACCTAAATTTAGGAAAAAAATTACGTGTCAATAATGGTGCAATTTTTATTATTATTATTATTATTATTAATATGAAAATTATTATTATTATTATTATTATTTGGGAATGAAACCCTCTTTAATACAAGTTTTGTTGAAGATAACTGCGAGCTCTGCGCTGTTTATTTTGTAGTAAATCTTTTCAAGTTTGCGAATTGTTTTCTTAGTATTGCTGGGGAGATGGAAAAGCAAATTACCAAGTGAGTTTATTGGCCTGACGTTTGTGTGTGTGTGTGTGTGTGTATGTGTGTGTGTGTTTTCTTAGTATTGCTGGGGAGATGGAAAAGCAAATTACCAAGTGAGTTTATTGGCCTAACGTTTCGGCTTTCTCTCAAAGCCATTCTCAAAGGAATGAGTGTCTTACAGAAACCAGGTATATTTATAGTCCCTGTATGGAGGTACAGCTATGCGTACTGCGCCCTGATTGGCTGTTAGCAGTCGCACTTGATCCTGTGTCAAAATAATGGTAATAACAATAGTAATAATGACAATGTGTATGATAATAACAATAATAATAATAATCTATGATAATGGCATGTATATAAAAATAATAATAAGGGTTACAATTATGTTTTAATAGTATTTATGGTCCCTACATTCTGATTGGCTGCTAGTGGTCGCACCTGATTGTGTGTCACCTCTAGCAGCCAATCAGAGCGCAGTACGCATAGCTGTACCTCCATACAGGGACTATAAATATACCTGGTTTCTGTAAGACACTCATTCCTTTGAGAATGGCTTTGAGAGAAAGCCGAAACGTCAGGCCAATAAACTCACTTGGTAATTTGCTTTTCCATCTCCCCAGCAATACTAAGAAAACAATTCACACACACACACACACACAAACGTCAGGCCAATAAACTCACTTGGTAATTTGCTTTTCCATCTCCCCAGCAATACTAAGAAAATAATTCACACACACACACACACACAAACGTCAGGCCAATAAACTCACTTGGTAATTTGCTTTTCCATCTCCCCAGCAATACTAAGAAAACAATTCGCAAACTTGAAAAGATTTGCTACAAAATAAACAGCGCATAGCTCGCAGTTATCTTCAACAAAACTATTATTATTATTATTATTATTATTATTATTATTAGTAGTAGTAGTAGTAGTAGTAGTAGTAGTAGTAGTAGTAGTATTAGTATTATTATTATTATTATTACATATACCGTACCATAAAACACCCAAACTTTGGACATTTTTAGGTGTGTTTGTGAATAATTGTGTTAATAACGGTACAATGTTATTGGCATTAGTGTCATGTGTTAGCCAGCCAGGTACTATCCCTGCTATCTAAGGACATACTAAAATATATAGCCATCTTTCTATTTATCTCCTAATATGGCATACAATATATTATACTGAGCACATAATTATCTCTACTATCCACAGTCCTTGTTGCTTATCAATGCACTATCAGACATCCTCACTATCTCCTTTCTACTGTACTGTACTTCTTTATTATCTACACTTACTCTCTCCTTTCTACTGTACTGTACTTCTTTATTATCTACACTTACTCTCTCCTTTCTACTGTACTGTACTTCTTTATTATCTACACTTACTCTCTCCTTTCTACTGTACTGTACTTCTTTATTATCTACACTTACTCTCTCCTTTCTACTGTACTGTACTTCTTTATTATCTACACTTACTCTCTCCTTTCTACTGTACTGTACTTCTTTATTATCTACACTTACTCTCTCCTTTCTACTGTACTGTACTTCTTTATTATCTACACTTACTCTCTCCTTTCTACTGTACTGTACTTCTTTATTATCTACACTTACTTCTTCCCCCAAATTCACATCCAAACATTTTCATTGCCTTCCACAATTCTTTATTACAAAACAAAATGAAACCTTCACTGCCTTCTTCTATACTGCTTTACTACTAAGCAGACATCTATCTATACAGCCAAACACACATCTTCAATACAAAACACATATTCATTGCATACCAAACACATCTGTACCTTCTACACATTTTCCATACATATGTACCTTCAACACATTTTCCATACATATGTACCTTTTACACATTTTCCATACATCTGTACCTTTTACACATTTTCCATACATATATACCTTCTACACATTTTCCATACATATTCACTACTTCTCTTTATATCTTCACATACTTTATTACAGTGACACACACACACCTCCATTATCTTTCAACACATCCTCACATATCCTACATAACTACTCACCCTACATCTTCACTCCCCCACATATGCTATGCAGTATGTACACAAAACAATACTGTACTGAACTACACATCATAATTACTCTTCACCAAAAAGAAGTTTTTTTTTTTTTTTTTTCGTGCTAACCCTAAGTGAAAAATAATGATTACACCAAATCACTACTTCCACATTAATTTGGATGGTATATTGGTCACAATGTTTGCATTATCATACCACAAGGCAATAATTTGCAGGGTTATGCTTCTGCGAAAAAAAAATGTATCAGTATGAGATAATAAGAATGTATAATTATTGTGTGTTGACCAAAGCACTCACCACTGCCCCATTTAGGTACTGGCATGACTATGTCATATTTAGGTACTGGCATGGGTATGTCATATTTAGGTACTGGCATGGGTATGTCATATTTAGGTACTGGCATGGCTATGTCATATTTAGGTACTGGCATGGGTATGTCATATTTAGGTACTGGCATGGCTATGTCATATTTAGGTACTGGCATGGCTATGTCATATTTAGGTACTGGCATGGCTATGTCATATTTAGGTACTGGCATGGCTATGTCATATTTAGGTACTGGCATGGGTACTCTATGTCAGGACTAAGCAGGCTGTTGGAGGTGTCAAGTCGTTGTTTTTTAGTAGGTCTTATTTCCACATGTAAATATTCAGTTTTTATTATTTCTCTACATTTCTGAACTGTGTGTATAAAATGGAGGAGCAGTAATTTCAATCAATCCTTCAATCTAGTCTACTGTACCTTCAAGTGATATACTGTATATGGTAACAAGGTGTACCATTCTCCTGCTGTATACATAAATGCAAAGAAAAGAAGGTAGAAAAAAAAAAAAAAAAAAAAAAAAAACAGTATCAAGAGGAAGAATACGCAGTCTTAAAATAAAAATTAGGTCTGTAAAGCTATATAGTACACCTTCCAGTCATAGGTTACCCATTAGTAGCCTATATTGATCTATATCAATCCAATAAAGGCTTGATATATTATTGCATAGTAGTGAAAGATAAATTTATATTCATATTCCGTACAAATTGTATATCCTTCAAGTCTGGTAATAATTATATACAACAATTATAATGGTCAGTCCGTTAGTCTGCTAAGGATGATAAAGTTATGGCACGTGATGTTAGGTCCCGGTAGTCTGCCCCAGTTATGTCCCAGTAGTCTGCCCCGGTTAGGTCCCGGTAGTCTACCCCAGTTAGGTCCCAGTTGTCTGCCCCGGTTAGGTCCCGGTAGTCTGCCCTGGTTAGGTCCCAGTAGTCTGCCCCGGTTAGGTCCCGGTACTCTACCCCAATTAGGTCCCAGTTGTCTGCCCCGGTTAGGTCCCGGTAGTCTGCCCCAGTTATGTCCCGGTAGTCTATCCCAATTAGGTCCTAGTTGACTGCCCCGGTTAGGTCCCGGTACTCTATCCCAATTAGGTCCCAGTTGTCTGCCCCGGTTAGGTCCCGGTAGTCTACCCCAATTAGGTCCCAGTTGTCTGCCCTGGTTAGGTCCCAGTTGTCTGCCCTGGTTAGGTTTGGTTATTTTTTTAAACTTGGCTCGGATTTCCAAAATATTGACTTTTATCCCTCATGACAATTGGAGAAGCTGAGCCAACTTTTGCTGAAACTTGGCTCGGATTTTCAATTTTTTTTACCTTTATACAGGTTAACAAACTATAGTACTATAAAGCCAAAATAATTTAAGTGTTTCCCCGCACCCAAAACCCCAGATTCCCAGTGTTCTCCCCCAAGATTGAAGGGATTAGGGAATATATATAAACTAACTGATCAATATTATGGTCACTAATGAATAGAACAAATAAAAAAGGCAGGAAAAATTACTAAAAAAAAAACCGGTAGAACTCTTATGCAGAAATACCGTCAGGCTAATATCAAAATGCCCCATTTGAATATGAGGAATATTTTTACAAGTTCCCACAACTCGATTTCAAAAATGTTACTATTACCAGTGTTTATATTTTACTATTACAAACAACTTTTTTATATACCATTTCTTCTGCAAATGTTGCATAACAGTAGTTACCTCTTATAGTTAGGTCCAGGTAGTCTGCCCAAGTTAGGTCCCGGTAGTGTGTCCCATTCCAGATTAGGTTAGGTTAGGTCCCGGTAGTGTGTTCCAGTCCAGATTTGGTTAGGTTAGGTCCCGGTAGTGTGTCCCAGTCCAGATTAGGTTAGGTCAGGTCAGGTGAGGTCTGACTAATTTTTACTGTATATTTTTTCTTGCTTAGGTCCCGGTAGTCTGCCCAGGTTAGGTCCCGGTAGTCTGCCCAGGTTAGGTCCCGGTAGTCTGCCCAGGTTAGGTCCCGGTAGTCTGCCCTGGTTAGGTCCCGGTAGTCTGCCCAGGTTAGGTCCCGGTAGTCTGCCCAGGTTAGGTCCCGGTAGTCTGCCCAGGTTAGGTCCCGGTAGTCGCCCTGGTTAGGTCCCGGTAGTCTGCCCAGGTTAGGTCCCGGTAGTCTGCCCAGGTTAGGTCCCGGTAGTCACACTAAATCCTTCTAGGAAATATATTTTTTTCTAGTGAAATCCTGTTGTGGCAACTTGTAAAAATGTACCAAATATGACCTATCTTGGAAATGGGGCATTTGCGGAGGAAATGCCATAAGAAAATAATCTTAGAATGCTCTAAATAAATGGATAATGAAGGTAGAAAACCCTTATGCAATAACGGCAATTCTTTCAATATTTACCGCATTTAGTGTATGAACTTATGAAGATTATACAAAGATGTAACTTGTTTTGTACTCCTATGACCTACAGTATATTTTCTCTTGTGATATTGGTGATAGACACTGTACAGTAATGCTATAGGCCTACATACTCCAGCACCAAGTAGGCCTACTGTGGGAATATCTTGTATATTGGCTGTAGCACCATCATAATCCTCACAAAATATGTAAATTTAGATGTTACCAGTGTATATTTCATTACATAACACACTAAGTGAAGTGAAAAATAAATGAAATCATTACATAACACACTAAGTGAAGTGAAAAATAAATGAAATCATTACATAACATACTAAGTGAAGTGAAAAATAAATGAAATCATTACATAACACACTAAGTGAAGTGAAAAATAAATGAAATCATTACATAACACACTAAGTGAAGTGAAAAATAAATGAAATCATTACATAACACACTAAGTGAAGTGAAAAATAAATGAAATCATTACATAACACACTAAGTGAAGTGAAAAATAAATGAAATAATTACATAACACACTAAGTGAAGTGAAAAATAAATGAAATCATTACATAACACACTAAGTGAAGTGAAAAATAAATGAAATCATTACATAACACACTAAGTGAAGTGAAAAATAAATGAAATCATTACATAACATACTAAGTGAAGTGAAAAATAAATGAAATCATTACATAACACACTAAGTGAAGTGAAAAATAAATGAAATCATTACATAACACACTAAGTGAAGTGAAAAATAAATGAAATCATTACATAACACACTAAGTGAAGTGAAAAATAAATGAAATCATTACATAACACACTAAGTGAAGTGAAAAATAAATGAAATCATTACATAACACACAAAGTGAAGTGAAAAATAAATGAAATCATTACATAACACACTAAGTGAAGTGAAAAATAAATGAAATCATTACATAACACACTAAGTGAAGTGAAAAATAAATGAAATCATTACATAACACACTAAGTGAAGTGAAAAATAAATGAAATCATTACATAACACACTAAGTGAAGTGAAAAATAAATGAAATCATTACATAACACACTAAGTGAAGTGAAAAATAAATGAAATCATTACATAACACACTAAGTGAAGTGAAAAATAAATGAAATCATTACATAACACACTAAGTGAAGTGAAAAATAAATGAAATCATTACATAACACACTAAGTGAAGTGAAAAATAAATGAAATCATTACATAACACACTAAGTGAAGTGAAAAATAAATGAAATAACTGTCAAGTGTCGTTAGATTCCTGACTCAAAATGACACTGATCCCACAATATAATAAATGTTTGTTGACGGGAATGAGAGGTAGGAGTTAGAGAGAGAGATTGTGTGTATGTGTGTGTGTGTGTGTGTGTACCACTTATCAACTCACAGGGGGTTTAAATTGTATGTATGTATGTATATGTGTATGTATGTATGTATGTATGTATATGTATGTATGTATGTATGTATATGTATGTATGTATGTATTTTTTATTTATTTCCTTCCTTCCTTTTTTCTCTTCTCTCTCTCTCTCAGTATACATACAAATACACACATACTGTATACATACATACATACACATACATACATACATACACATACATACATACATACATATATATATGACAATGAGAGATTATGTAATGTGACGAGGATAAAGCGACTTGTCTTCCTCACTTACCATAATTGTTTAGGAAAACAGTTTTATACAATTTATACTACAAAATGCATAATACATCACTAGTTTAGGTTATTGTAATAATTACTATACCACAACGTACACTTCTAAGCCTAACAAATGAAACTAAAGCTACAAACATAATAATAGAGAAGCTACTAATTAATTCTCTCTCTCTCTCTCTCTCTCTCTCTCTCTCTCTCTCTCTCTCTCTCTCTCTCTCTCTCTCTCTCTCTGTGTGTGTGTGTGTGTGTGTGTGTGTGTGTGTTACCCTGATTGTGAGAATTAGTTTATTTCCTATCAGATCACAAACCTGTAATAACTCTTACCATCCATACTCTCTTCAGTTATTTCGGAGGGTAAATTTACAGTAAACCTGGGTTCAGTAAAACGTTTATATTAGTATGATTTACCACTAATTAGGACCATTCTAAGACTATTTTCTTCAATGGTGTTTCTCTCGGAAATGCCCCGTTTTCGAGATATGCCCAGTTTTCATACCCCATACAAACTTGTCACCATCAATATCCAAAAAATCCATTGAAACGTCATCCAAAGAACCAGACAATCCTGACAACGGTATCTCCCCCTGACTCATGATGACCCAGTGTTGCCAGGTCTGCTGGACAAAATTTCCCTCACTTCAACATCAGAATTTCCCTTTTTACCTCAATTATTCCCTGTTTACTCTTGAGCATTGATGGTCTTTTAGGTATTACATCTTGTAGAAATTTCCCTGTTTACTCATCAACGAACTGTAAATTATTTCCCTGTGTAGACTTCGAAATTCCCTAAAACAGAGACATTTCCCTTCACCTGGCAACACTGTTTTTGTTTATCATTCCTCGGTGACTCGGGCAGAGGCCGCAGTTATCGTACCGCAATATAGTAGATGTTTATTATTTATAAATCATAGATTGTTCCTATCTATCCCAGACTTACAAGACTAATGATAAAAGTACAATTAGTAAATAAACCAATATCTGGAAGACTGTAGTAGAGCTCTGTGCCTGTGTTTCTATAGGGTATCTATCCCAGACTTACAAGACTAATGATAAAAGTATAATTAGTAAATAAACCAATATCTGGAAGACTGTAGTAGAGCTCTGTGCCTGTGTTTCAGAATGTGAAGTAAATAATACCTTGGACACAACAGTTGTGTCTAACCTAACACACGTAAACACAGTTTGGACACAAACCTTGTGTCCTACCTAATGAATGGGTTAATTAAGGCCTTTATTTTATTTTGTTTTATTTTATTTATTTATTTATTTTGATGTTATTTTATTTAATTATTATTATTTTAAATTTAATTATTTTATTTCTTTATTTATTTTGATGTTTTTTTTTTAGTTATTTATTATTATTATTATTTATATTTTTTTGCATATTATTTTATTTATGCATTTATTATTTAATATTTTAAATTTATTTTCTTGCATATTATTTTATTTATGCATTTATTCTTTATTATTATTCCTACTCCCTCACCTCACCTCACCTCTCCTCCTCTGACCCTGGAGTCTGACCTATTCTACCTCCCTGGTGTGACCCTCAACCCGACCCACGTGTTGACCTGACCTGACCCCTCGTCCTCCACTCCCTCGTCCTCCACTCCCTCGTCCTCCACTCCCTCGTCCTCCACTCCCTCGTCCTCCACTCCCTCGTCCTCCACTCCCTCGTCCTCCACTCCCTCGTCCTCCACTCCCTTGTCCTCCACTCCCTCGTCCTCCACTCCCTCGTCCTCCACTCCCTCGTCCTCCACTCCCTTGTCCTCCACTCCCTTGTCCTCCACTCCCTCGTCCTCCACTCCCTCGTCCTCCACTCCCTCGTCCTCCACTCCCTCGTCCTCCACTCCCTCGTCCTCCACTCCCTCGTCCTCCACTCCCTCGTCCTCTACTCCCTTGTCCTCCACTCCCTCGTCCTCCTCTCCCTCATCCTCCACTCCCTCGTCCTCCACTCCCTCGTCCTCCACTCCCTCGTCCTCCACTCCCTCCTGGGAGCATCTTTTTACTTGCATTCTTTCATGCTAATCTCTACTTTATATTATTTCTTCCAGGTTTTATTTTATCATTATAAAAAAAATAATAATATATTATTTCCTTCAGGTGTTATATTAACATTATAAAAAAATAAAAATAATAATATGTTATTTCTTTCAGGTTTTATATTAACATTATAAAAAAATAAAAAAATGGTATGTTATTTCTTCTAGGTTTTATTTTATCATTATAGAAAAATAAATAATAATATGTTATTTCTTTCAGGTTTTATTTAACATTATAAAAAAAAAAATATGTTATTTCTTTCAGGTTTTATATTAACATTATAAAAAAATAAAAAAATGGTATGTTATTTTTTCCAGGTTTTATTTTAACAGTATAAAAAATAACTAAAAAAATAGTATGTTTTTCTTTTGTGTCTTCCTATTTAACTACACACACAGTCATGTATTTATTATCGTTAAGGGGATAATAAATACATGACTGTGTGTGTAGTTAAATAGAAAGACACAAAAGAAAAACATACTATTTTTTTAGTTATTTCTTATACTGTTAAAATAAAACCTGGAAGAAATAACATACCATTTTATTATTTTTTTTATTTTTGGAGATAATGATTCCTCCAAACTGTTCCCAGCAACAGAACACCATTATTTGTGTTCATCTGATCCTGTTTCCTGGCATACTTTGGAGGAATCAAGGCACTCCAATGTACCAAAAGTATACTCTCTCCTTATCCCACGATAATCCCACGAAAAAATGTCACACTAAAAACCCCATGACAGTTTCTTAAGCTGTACACAAATCACTATATAGTCTTAATTATGGGGAGAGTATACTTTTGGTACATTACAGTGCCTTGATTCCTCCAAAGTAGGCCAGAAAACACACCCATATAAAGAAATATAATGGTATCCTGTTGCCTGGAATAATTTGGAGGAAACATAATCTTCAAAAATATCAGAACTATACCAAGTATTTTTTGTGCTGGTAAATCTGGAGCAACTAAATCCTCCAATCTATTCCAAGCAACAAAACACCATTCTTCTTGCTCTTCTGGTCCTGTTTCCTCGCATACTTTAGAGGAATCGAGAAGCTCCAATGTAACACAAGTGAAACATGGCCATACATCTCACTTGGAGCTTCTTTCTCGTTTTAACTCTTAAGAAACTCTAGATCACCTTGACATAAAGATAATGACGCACTTGTGAGGCAACCGTGTGTGTATGGGTTGTTGATATTGCCACAACAACATACCATCAGCACTGAGGTATAAGTTATATTATAGTCTGTTTCCTTCCCTCATCACCCCAGTAAACACCACCAATCTCTTCACTAGGACAACACAGCTGACTTACAAAAGGCTGAGGTCTGGCTGGAATTCATAGGCCTGTGAGGTCTGGGTGGAATTCGTAGGCCTGTGAGGTCTGGGTGGAATTCGTAGGCCTGTGAGGTCTGGGTGTAATTCATAGGCCTGTGAGTTCTGGGTGTAATTCATAGGCCTGTGAGGTCTGGGTGTAATTCGTAGGCCTGTGAGGAAATACGTCAAGGATTGATGGGGTTGCGGCTTGCTATTTTTTATTAAATGTCTGCTGCTTATTTTGAAAATGGTGTTATGTTTCTTTATACGTATGTTGTTGTTGCTTGAAGGAGTTTTACACTGTTTTTACTCTTGTATATTCTTCCTAACCAATCCTCTACTCCTCACCAAACAAACCCCTTGCCATTCCAATTCTAAAACTCACATGCTAAACCTTCGCCACTCCTTTCCTTTCTTATGCTAAACCTTCGCCACTCCTATCCTTCCTTTGCCCATCCTCAACCCAGACCTAACGGGAACCGCCTTGCCGAGGTGGGGGGCTTGTGTGTCTCTGTAACCTGGCGAGCTAGACTAGAGGGGGCTCCGGCCCCTGCTCTGCCCCGATATCGGGGAGAGAGGGCTTCCCATGCTAGGAAGGTCGCCAGTGAGAGACCAGACTAAATGGTTCACATCTTTTAGTTCTTCATCTATCCCTCTTTTCATTTTATTTCCTTCCTGCTTGCTGTCACACCTCTCTATCACATTTTTCTGGCGCTATAGGACCTCCATGTTGCGGCGCCTAATATCCATCAATCAATCAATCCTCAACCCAGAGACCACCTGGTTCTTGGGGGAAGGAAAGAAGAGGCGGGGAACAAGAAGGTATTGGTGGTGGTGGTGGTGGTGGTGGTGCAGGTGACAGGTGGGGCCAGGAGGGGGTCGAGTATAGGGTCAGGTGATTGGGACAGGTATAGGATGGGAGGAGAGAGGGACGGACAGGTACACACGCACACACACATGCACGCTCACACACGCACGCACAGGCACACACACGCACCCCCTCGCACGCACACTCACGCTCTTACACACTCACACATTATTATTATTATTATTATTACACACACACACACACACTCTCTCTCTCTCTCTCTCTCACACACACACACACACACACACACACACACACAATTTCGCGTCAAAATTGGACTTTGGAGGAATCAAGATGCTGAACTGTACAGAACACTTGCTTATACACCAAACTAATGTTAATTAATAATATCATTACAGGTGTTTGGTGAAGGTGTGGTGACAAGTGGTGATGATTCCTCAGCTGTAGACTACGAGAAGAAGTCACTACTACTACTACTGCTGCTGCTGCTGTTGTGTGTCAGTGAATAATGTGATGTTTACCTGTTGTACAGTGCATGGGATGTGGTGTTGGTGTGAGGACTGTACACTCGTCATACATAATTTCTGACCAGAGTGTGAGGAGCAGAAAGCTTCGAATCGCCTGCTATTGTTCATTTCCCCACATATAGAGGCTGAGTACGAATGCAGGGTATGTGTGTGTGTGTGCCTGCCGTTCGTCTCTGGTCAGGGATTACGTATTACGAGTGTACTGTACAGTTGCCAAAAAAGGTATTGCGACAAATCTTGATAGAACTTTAACCCTAGTAATATCCACAACTATTTGTAGGGACTATAAACATGTATAACAGAAGGAAATATACATATCCTTCTGTAATTTATACTTATAATCCCTACAAACAACTATGGACATTAATATTATTTAATGTTGTATCACTAGTTGTCGCAATACCTTTTTTGGCAACTGTACATCACCACAGTCTACAAATATGTAACACTAACCATCAGCTTCACAAGGTTAGTTGAAGTTACTATTGGTCACAAGAACTGATACAGCCACAATCAATAAATCAGTATCATATCAAACTATAATCCTACAACAACAACACCTTACGTCAACTCAACCACCAACACTTTCCTTCCATCGTGCCAATAAATCAGTATCATATCAAACTATAATCCTACAACAACAACACCTTATGTCAACTCAAGCCCCTCAATTATTATTATTATGAGGTGCTGTAAGATTATACATGTGTTGTTCTTTATTACCAAGATTATTATTATTATTATTATTATTATTATTATTAATATTATTATTATTATTATGCGGTGCTGCAAAATCATACATGTGTTGTTCTTTATTACCAAGATATTTACTACGATGGAAGGAAAGTGTCGGTGGATATTTGATTGTGGCTGTACTGTACCGATTGTATGTGTGTGTAAGAGAGATTTCATTTGTGTATGTATGTGTGAGTGACTGCATGTGTGTGTGTAAGAGAGAGATAGAGAGACTCGTTGTGTGTGTGTGTGTGTGAAAGAGAAAGAGAGAGATTAATTTTGTGTGTGAGAGATTAATTTGTGTGTATGTGAGAGAGAGAGACTGTGTATGTGTGAAATAAATAAATAAATAAAGATATAAAAATGGATTTGTGTTTGTTATCCCTCCTTTCCTTATATTTCATCTCTCTCTCTTTCTCTCTCTCTCTCTCTCTCTCTCTCTCTCTCTCTCTCTCTCTCTCTCTCTCTCTCTCTCTCTCTCTCTCTCTCTTATGTGTTTGCTGTCCAATAATAATTAATAATGAATAAATATATAAATAATAATGTGTTTCAATTTCCATAGTATAAAATTTATATGTAAATAATAATTATCATATGAAATAAATGGGTTTAATATTAAATAATTATCCCATGAAATTAATGGGTTTAATATTAAATAATTATCCCATAAAATAAATGGGTTTAATAATAAATCATTATCCCATGAAATAAATGGGTTTAATATTAAATCATTATCCCATAAAATAAATGGGTTTAATAATAAATCATTATCCCATGAAATAAATGGGTTTAATATTAAATCATTATCCCATGAAATAAATGGGTTTAATATTAAATCATTATCCCATGAAATAAATGGGTTTAATATTAAATCATTATCCCATGAAATAAATGGGTTTAATAATAAATCATTATCCCATAAAATAATTGGGTTTAATAATAAATCATTATCCCATAAAATAAATGGGTTAAATATTTATCAATAATTAGTACCCATTATTACCTCTGATTCCCCATATCTAGTGAAAATTCCCCATATTTGGCATCACTTATAGAGAAAATGTTGTCTGAAAATTAATGTTTGAATGGCAGTCCATAAACGGGGTTACTGAGTTGCCTTGGGGTGGGTGGTGTGGTGTTAGGGGGGGGGGGTAGGGACATGGGTGTGAGGGAGGGGGTATGGGTAGGGGGGTTGGAGGGTAGGGGGGAGGGCAAGTCAACTCAGTAACCCTGTTTATGGACTGCCATTGGAAAGAAAAATTCTCTCCTTCATCCCCAACCCTCACCTTTACCTCTCACTCTCTCTCTCTCTCTCTCTCTCCCATCCTCCATTATTTCTCTCTATCTCACCCGTAGGGGGTTATTGCCTGTAGTAATGTGGGCAATACTTATATGGTTTGGACGCCCCTTCGGCCCCAGCCACTAGCTTTCAGTTCTTCAACTGTGCCCCTTTTCTTTCTATTTCCTTCCTGCTTGCTGTCTCACCTCTCTATCACCTTTTACTGGCGCTATATGACCTCGATGTTGATGTGTCTAATATCAATCAACCAATCAATCTCTCTATCTCTTTCTCTCTCTCTCTCTCTCACTCCCTTTCTCTCTGGGGATAGGGGAGGATTGTGGGGTGTGAGGGAGGAAATAGGGATAGAGAGAGATAGAGAGATAGAGAGAGGTAAAGGAGAGGGGAATGAAGGGTAAATAGAGAGAGAGTGAAAGAGATTGAATGAATTGGCTCAGAATTTTTCTTTCCAATGGCAGTCCATAAACGGGGTTACTGAGTTGACTTGCCCTCCCCCCTATCCATACCCCCTCCCTCACACCCATGTCCCTAACCCCCCTAACACCACACCACCCACCCCACACCCCTACCCCTCCCCTTGTTTATCATATAATTTCCAACCGTGACTAATTGGTACATTGTAGCACCTTGAGTCCTCCAAGGTATCTCAGACAACACAACTTAGTGCAGGAATAATAGTTTGGAGGAATCAGTTTGCTACAAAATTACCCTAGAGAGATCTGAGGTCCCTTGTAGTACAATGATTCCTCCATAGTATGTCAGGAAACAGGATTAATTAATAAATATAATGGTATCTACCCTGTTGCCTGGCATAGTTTGGAGGAATCAAGTTGCTCCAATATTGCCACCAATTTACAAAGGTTTCTCAATCAGAGAAAACGATATCATTTTAAAACACTCATTTATTTTTTCGTTTTTTTACTTTGATATTTTTATGATAATCTTTTTAACACCTGAATTATTTATTATTGTATATTTCTTTACAATCATGGGATAAGTAATAAATATTTTTATAATTATATTTTTACTAAGGAAATAGAAACACATTATTATTTATTTATTTATTTATTATTATCATTATTATAGGACAGCAAGCACGAAGGAAGGAGAGAGAGAGAGAGAGAGAGAGAGAGAGAGAGAGAGAGAGAGAGAGAGAGAGAGAGAGATGAAATATAAGGAAAGGAGGGATAACAAACACAAATCCATTTTTATATCTTTATTTATTTATTTATTTCACACATACACACAAATTAATCTCTCACACACAAAATTAATCTCTCTCTTTCTCTTTCACACACACACACACAAAGAGCCTCTCTATCTCTCTCTTACACACACACATGCAGTCACTCACACATACATACACAAATGAAATCTCTCTTACACACACATCCAATCGGTACAGTACAGCCACAATCAAATATCCACCAACACTTTCCTTCCATCGTAGTAAATATCTTGGTAATAAAGAACAACACATGTATAATCTTACAGCACCTCATAATAATAATAATAATAATTGAGGGGGTTGAGTTGACGTAAGGTGTTGTTGTTGTATGATTATAGTTTGATATGATACTGATTTATTGATTGTGGCTGTATCAGTTCTTGTGACCAATAATAACTTCAACTAACCTTGTGAAGCTGATGGTTAGTGTTACATATTTGTAGACTGTGGTGATGTACAGTTGCCAAAAAAGGTATTGCGACAACTAGTGATACAACATTAAATAATATTAATGTCCATAGTTGTTTGTAGGGATTATAAGTATAAATTACAGAAGGATATGTATATTTCCTTCTGTTATACATGTTTATAGTCCCTACAAATAGTTGTGGATATTACTAGGGTTAAAGTTCTATCAAGATTTGTCGCAATACCTTTTTTGGCAACTGTACAGTACACTCGTAATACGTAATCCCTGACCAGAGACGAACGGCAGGCACCACACACACACACACACACACACACACACACATACCCTGCATTCGTACTCAGCCTCTATATGTGTGTACTGGGTGGGGGAAATGAACAATACCAGGCGATTCGAAGCTTTCTGCTCCTCACACTCTGGTCAGAAATGATGTATGACGAGTGTAGAGTCCTCACACCAACACCACGTCCCATGCAGTGTACAACAGGTAAACATCACATTATTCAGTGACACACAGCAGCAGCAGCAGCAGCAGTAGTAGTAGTGACTTCTTCTCGTAGTCTACAGCTGAGGAATCATCACCACTTGTCACCACACCTTCACCAAACACCTGTAAGGATATTATTAATTAACATTAGTTTGGTGTATAAGCAAGTGTTCTGTACAGTTCAGCATCTTGATTCCTCCAAAGTCCAATTTTGATGCGAAATTGTATGTGTGTGTGTGTGTGTATGTGAGTGAGAGAGAGAGAGAGAGAGAGAGAGAGAGAGAGAGAGAGAGAGTGTGTGTAATAATAATAATAATAATAATAATAATGTGTGAGTGTGTAAGAGCGTGAGTGTGCGTGTGAGGGTGTGTGTGTGTGTGCCTGTGCGTGCGTGTGTGAGCGTGCATGTGTGCGTGCGTGTGTACCTGTCCGTCCCTCTCTCCTCCCATCCTATACCTGTCCCAATCACCTGACCCTATACTCGACCCCCTCCTGGCCCCACCTGTCACTCTGGGTTGAGGATGGGCAAAGGAAGGAAAGGAGTGGCAAAGGTTTAGCATAAGGAAGGAAAGGAGTGGCGAAGGTTTAGCATGTGAGTTTTAGAATTGGAATGGCAAGGGGTTTGTTTGGTGAGGAGTAGAGAATTGGTTAGGAAGACTATACAAGAGTAAAAACAGTGTAAAACTAATTCAAGCAACAACAACATACGTATAAAGAAACATAAGACCATTTTCAAAATAAGCAGCAGACATTTAATAAAAAATAGCAAGCCGCAACCCCATCAATCCTTGACGTATTTCCTCACAGGCCTACGAATTACACCCAGACCTCACAGGCCTATGAATTACACCCAGACCTCACAGGCCTACGAATTACACCCAGACCTCACAGGCCTACGAATTACACCCAGACCTCACAGGCCTACGAATTACACCCAGACCTCACAGGCCTATGAATTACACCCAGACCTCACAGACCTACGAATTACACCCAGACCTCACAGACCTATGAATTACACCCAGACCTCACAGGCCTACGAATTCCAGCCAGACCTCAGTATTTTGTAAGTCAGCTGTGTTGTCCTAGTGAAGAGATTGGTGGTGTTTACTGGGGTGATGAGGGAAGGAAACAGACTATAATATAATTTATACCTCAGTGCTGATGGTATGTTGTTGTGGCAATATCAACAACCCATACACACACGGTTGCCTCACAAGTGCGTCATTATCTTTATGTCAAGGTGATCTAGAGTTTCTTAACCCCTGGAGTCCGGGAAGGGTAGACCTTGCCTCCACGTTTCTACCCTGCCGCTAGCGTCAAAATTCCTCGATTTGCCCTATATTCACAACGCTCACACTCTTAACCTATATAGTGTACTGACTTCAAAATTGTTTCATCATTACCTTCAACTCTTCCTCTTTCCAATGGTACCATCGGGAGGGCTGTACGATGAATAGTTGTGGAGATAGGGCGAGTTGAAGTGAACCATGTTTGTGCGCGAGACAGCGGTGTGTCTGTGTGTATGCGTGAGAGCGGTGTGACTACGGCATGACGAGTTCAGTTTCCCGCCCAAGTCCTTCGTCAACTCACTCGTATTACTACTATTATGTATCGTATGTCATGATTTCAACACTAAAAATAGTATGAACACTTGTAGGAATATATCATCGTGTAACTGTCACTTAGAAAATGATAAACAAACCGACTTGTACCGTAGGAAACACGTATATTTACTATCGATTGTGCCTGTATGGGCGTGTTTTGTGGTGTTATTTTCTTATTACTACCCCATTATATATCGTGTGTCATGATCTATACACTAAATAATAATTTGTAACCTTGTAGGAATATCATGGTGTCACTCACGTACATATATTCACTACGGTATTGTCTTACGATCGTTAGAGCACAAATTCGGACAAGGGCAATTACTTAAAAATCGCCCAGCCATCGTGGGGTCCCAGAATCCACTGAGTGGGTAGCGGATCGATATTGTGAGTGTATTTTCTCGCCCAACGACAAGAAAAACTAGCCGTACAGGGCGCGAAATAGCGCTAAATCGCTGTGACGGTTGGTGCTGTTACCCGGTTCCTTATCACGTCAACCAGTCTTTAGGGGTTAAAGATCAATCCGCCACTGCAGCGACCACTCGCCCTTTGCTATCTTTGCTATTAATACTTTGTATGGCTCCATTAAATTTGAGATAAATTGGATTAGTTTTTACAGAGATATGAATTTGAAAATCGGCCAATGTTGAAAGATACGGATTTTCACGATTTCACGATTTTTTCTTGTGACTTTGACCTTTGACCGATTTTGCCGAAAAGTTAATCATTTTGTTTTCTGATGAATATCCATCAATAGAAAAAAAATGAACATCATACGGCCAAACCTGTGGACGCTAGACTGTTAACAAACACACGAACAGATAAATAAATACACCGTCCCCCTTTGGATTGGGTCGGTTTAATGATAGACAGAAATCTTAATAGCATGAAAATCACAACTGACTAAACACCATAGGTTACAAAACAGGTGAGGTAAATACTGTACCTCTCCCCTTTCCCTACCCAACTCTACCAAATTGTAATCTTTATCATTGTATTGATAAGGTGATATGATTTTGATGAGAGTAACCAAACTCTTTGCTTCACTTCAGTTCAATGACCAAAATGGCAACCAGATTTCACACAGACTTCAATATCAAACCACAGTACACTCAAAATTATCTGGTGTGTAAAATCGAGCTCTACAAATCTGTAATAACAGAATTTAGCTAAATGAAACTTTTAAAATCACCCTGTTTTTGCGGTTCAGGTTCCAGTAGCAGCAGGGGAATTGCGGTTCTTAAGGGTTAAAACCATAACATCATAATAATGTGAACGTGAAAACAGTAGACAGTAAATTGTTTGAGATACCCATATATGGATGATTATTATTGACCACAACTGTATATTTTATTAACTCAAGGAAAACACAAAAATAATTTGGATTAATTTAGAAAAAGACTTAGTATATATATCTTTTCCAACAAGTGTATAATCTATATGACATGGAAAATATACAAATTCAAGATCCTTTCCCAGTGTAAACCAATTGAAAGTGTATGTGTGCCATTTAAATTGTGACATACATTTTTACGAATAAAAAATTGTAAATAAGAAAAAAAAAGGGAATACAGTAGTCAGTTCAAAACATATAGAAGGACCCTTTAAGAAAAATCCGTAAGATTATGATTATTTCCTGCCTGGGCCCGTATTCATGAAAGATCTTAGATTTAACTTAAGTTTTACACTTAACTTTGCTTGGAAACACTTAGCTGAGAAAATATCTTAAGAGTATATCACAAACGACTTAAGGGGACCGCCCGGTTTTTACTCTAGAACGTGTCGGTGAAGTTCGGCCGATTCCAATTAAATTTGGCACATTTATAGGGGATTATAAGAGATAATGATACGTACTTCACAATTGAAAATTAGTCTTCTGGTTTTAAAGTTACGATTTTTTTTAGGCCTAAATCATATCATTACTAAAACTCTATATTTTTCTACAATCCCAATTAAATCATCTTACTGTGCAATTGAATAAACTCACAGAAAGTATATCTAAACTTTCACCGTCGCAAGTTTTGATACCTTTCCTGATAGACATCTTAGAGGAATAGAAAGTTATACAAACTTTTTTTGTTATTTTTCCGATTAAAAAAAATAGCCATACGAAAACGAGAAGGATTTTGTAAAATCCCAACGGTGAATTTATAGAAAATTTTACAAGCTTTTGAATGATATACATGCGATCCTTCTACAGTTTATAATAACAGAGCCTATTGATATCAAAGTTCGCCAACCATCATTTCGAGATAAACGCCTGCAAAGTTTGAGATTGCATTCTGCACGAAAGAGAAGACTAAATGAAAAAAAAGCAGTTACTCAAAGGCTGTTATGTAACCATTTCTACACTTTCGATACTTATGTGAATGATTTTCGTGAAACCAATGTCTTTTTTTTTTTTCTGGTTACGTTACACCAACCTATTCCAAACAAATGTCATGAGTAAATAAAGAGAAGGTAAACAAAAGATTGCTTTGGGGCTGTAATACCCAGTTGGGTGAAGAAAGAAGTGATAGAGAAAAAGGCGAGCAAGCAATTAGAGAACAGGTGGAACAAAATTACAGAGATAAAAGTAAAATGGACCAAAGGGGCACCAAAACACTTGTTGTCCGGCTGACATCTGGCAACTATAGCCAGGCTGAGGCTACCCAGCCAGTGAGGGGAGGGAGGGAAGAGGTAGGTAGAGAGGAGCGGTATCTGCCGAGTGTTGCCATCTATAGTTCACACTACTGTATTTATTTTCAGCCCCACAAATTCATATTCTATGTGACGTTATGGGCACATTTGGGTAAGATGTTGACTCCTCCCACAGCCCATCGAGTGCACAGCTCAGAGATAAGACAAAATTTGACCGATTTATATATGATTTTCAACACTGAGCTTTCAGAGGAGTATGAAGGGATATTGAAGGAAGATATTTATGGCAAAAACATATTTTCGGTAGATGGCGGGAAAATTCAACCTGTAAACTGGGCGGTCCCCTTAAGTCTAATTCTTTAGTAAGTTAAGTCTAAATTTAAGTAAAATATTTTGCAGTATGAAACGCAGCACAAAGCAAAATTCGAAATATGAAAAGCAGGTATATTTAGCTATTAAATGATGTATTCTTTGTTATATAATTGGAGCCAAGAAAAAGAACTTTATTTGACACAGTTAATTGATGCAGACAAACCAATTCTAAAAGGAAAATTTGGGAGTGTTATCACTCACAAATTAAAAGAGGGCACGTGGCATAAAATTGTAACCAAATTAATTTCGTCATACCCAGTTGATGCTCCACTTTCGAGAGATCAAGTTTACAAGAAATGGATGAACATGAAATCCAAAGCCAAAGATGAACTAATGAATAGGAAGAAGGACCACATAAAAACAGGTAAGACACTTTTACTTGGAATTTTTAAATTTTAAGTGTGCACTTCCTGACTTAATCTAACCTAACTATGATGGCCGAATGAGCTTACCAAAAATTTGTATGAGGTAGAATTAAGGCCATTATGTTTGAATTTATCAACAGTTTATATATATAAATATTTTGGTATTTATTGAATGTATTGCTGCTCTGTAGCAGTGTTACCACATCTGGCATGGACCCTGTAATTTGCCCCGATCAGTTTATGGTAGTTTACACCGGTTATATTCCAGTAGTTTGCCCAAGTTAGGTCCCAGCAGTAGTTTGCTGTGGTCTAGGTTAGGTCAGGTAAGGTCAGACTAGTTTTCAAATGCTCTATTTAAATATGCCTTATCTTAGAAATGGGGCATTTGCAGAGGAAATGCCATAGCAGGAAAGTCTTTGAATTATATAAATTAGTGGGTAAAGAAGGTAGAAAAACCGTACTAGATAACGGCAATTCTTTCAATATTTATCATATTTTTTTCTAGAGCCAGTTTGAATTAGGCTTTAAGTTATGTTCTGTTAAACTAATATCTTATGTCAAACTCAGGACATTTTTGTTGAAGTTTAATTATATGTAAGGTATTTTATTTAAGCAGCCTACTTGTGTGTGCAAAGCCTCTAAATGCTACTGAAT
Source organism: Petrolisthes manimaculis (assembly GCA_034508575.1). Taxonomy (NCBI): domain Eukaryota; kingdom Metazoa; phylum Arthropoda; class Malacostraca; order Decapoda; family Porcellanidae; genus Petrolisthes; species Petrolisthes manimaculis. Next base: position 98,335 of record JAWZYT010003612.1, on the reverse strand, counting down.
TACATGTCCATATTAAGACAGCAAATTTTCTGGTATTCACAGATATAATAAATGTACTGTAGGCTATGTGCCTGTGTAAATGCCCAGACATTATGAAAAACAATATTGATAAAATATGTAATTTACATGGGTGGTAAAACTGTTTGTAAAGTTGTGCAGTATGTGTTGGCTTTTGTGTTTGATTTCTTATGTGTTAAATTATTTTACAGGTGGTGGTAAACCTGTGTTTGCAACCCCCATGGATTCGATGACCGAGACGATTTCCGGCATATTGGGCCATGACAACATTTGTGTTGGTGGAGTTGGTGGCAATGATACTACAGTGGTACCTTGAGATACAAGTTTAATTCGTTCCGTGACTGAGCTCGTAACTCAATATGCTCGTAAGTCAAATCAATTTATCCCATTGAAATTAATTGAAATGTGATTAATCCGTTCCCGCCCCAAAAACAAACAAAAATAAAACCCATTTTCGTAAATTTCTGCTTCAGTATTGTACATATCGTAGAAGTACAGGTATTCCTCATTATGTGCGTGGTATAGGTTCCTACAGGCACCACACAAACTAAATTCGCACAAAATAAACCTATTTTCCCCATTAGAAACAATGTATAATGAAAAGAATGGGGTCTTGGTCCAAAAAAACTTCCATTTCTTGGATGAAAAACGCATTTATTTGACTAATAAAGTGAACATGTTTTAAAAATGTATCATGTTAAAGCTATATGTAACACTAAGATGTAAATAAGTGTAAATAAAGCTGTCATTAACACTTAATATGATGCCATCTTGACAAATAATAAACTGGCTGAACTAGCCACGAGTGAGATGTAAACAAAACATTGAGAGTCAGTGTTGCCATGTAAGTGTGAGGGAATTTCCCTCACTTCAACTTCAGAATTTCCCATTTTACCTCAATTATTCCCTGTTTACTCATGAACATTGATGATCTTTTAGGTATTTCATCTTGTAGAAATTTCCCTGTTTACTCATGAACGAACTGTATATTATTTCCCTCTGTGGACTTCGAAATTCCCTAAAACGGAAATTTCCCTGCACCTGGCAACACTGGTGGGAGCGTGAGCTGCCTCCTGGTGGCAGGCAGTTGAACTACGCACCTGGCGCACTTTTTGAAATGCAGATGAGGGGCAAATCGGCCATCTGTTGGCTCGTATTTCAAAATTCACCTCGTATGTCAGGGCAAAAATTTGATTGAGCCATGGCTCGTATCTCAAAGTTCTCGTATGTTAAGGCACTCGTATCTCAAGGTACCACTGTACCTTACTGTAATTCCATACCGTACTTTTAGATTAAAAAAAAACATACCTTACCGTAATTCCATACCGTTAAAAAAAACATACCTTACCGTAATTCCATACCGTACTTTTAGATTAAAAAAAACATACCTTACCGTAATTCCATACCGTACTTTTAGATTATAAAAAAACATACCTTACCGTAATTCCATACCGTACTTTTAGATTAAAAAAAAACATACCTTACCGTAATTCCATACCGTTAAAAAAAACATACCTTACCGTAATTCCATTCCGTTAAAAAAAACATACCTTACCGTAATTCCATACCGTACTTTTAGATAAAAAAAAACATACCTTACCGTACTTTTAGATTAAAAAAAACATACCTTACTGTAATTCCATACCGTACTTTTAGATTAAAAAAAACATACCTTACCGTAATTCCATACCGTACTTTTAGATTAAAAAAAAACATACCTTACCGTAATTCCATACCGTTAAAAAAAAACATACCTTACCGTAATTCCATACCGTACTTTTAGATAAATAAAAACATACCTTTCCGTAATTCCATACCGTTAAAAAAAACATACCTTACCGTAATTCCATACCGTACTTTTAGATTAAAAAAAACATACCTTACCGTAATTCCATACCGTACTTTTAGATTATAAAAAAACATACCTTACCGTAATTCCATACCGTACTTTTAGATTAAAAAAAAACATACCTTACCGTAATTCCATACCGTTAAAAAAAACATACCTTACCGTAATTCCATACTGTTAAAAAAAACATACCTTACCGTAATTCCATACCGTACTTTTAGATAAAAAAAAAACATACCTTACCGTACTTTTAGATTAAAAAAAAACATACCTTACTGTAATTCCATACCGTACTTTTAGATTAAAAAAAACATACCTTACCGTAATTCCATACCGTACTTTTAGATTAAAAAAAAACATACATTACCGTAATTCCATACCGTACTTTTAGATAAATAAAAACATACCTTTCCGTAATTCCATACCGTACTTTTAGATTAAAAAAAAACATACCTTACCGTAATTCCATACCGTTAAAAAAAAACATACCTTACCGTAATTCCATACCGTACTTTTAGATTTTAAAAAAACATACCTTACCGTAATTCCATACCGTACTTTTAGATTAAAAAAAACATACCTAACCGTAATTCCATACCGTACTTTTAGATTAAAAAAAAACATACCTTACCGTAATTCCATACCGTACTTTTAGATTAAAAAAAAACATACCTTACCGTAATTCCATACCGTACTTTTACGCACTTGGGAAAATACGCACATGGGAAAATATGCACATGGGAAAATACACACATGGGAAAATATACACATGGGAAAATACGCACATGGGAAAATACGCACATGGGAAAATACGCACATGGGAAAATATGCACATGGGAAAATACGCACATGGGGAAAATACGCACATGGGAAAATAAGCACATGGGAAAATACGCACATGGGAAAATACGCACATGGGAAAATACGCACATGGGAAAATACGCACATGGGAAAATATGGCAACCCGGGTTGGTGGGAAAAACCCAGGTTGGCAACCCAGGTTGGTGGGAAAAACCCGGGTTGGTGGAAAAAACCCGGGTTGGTGGGAAAAACCCGGGTTGGCACCCTGGGTTGGTGGGAAAAACCCGGGTTGGCGGAAAAAACCTGGGTTGGCAACCCGGGTTGGCGGGAAAAACCCGGGTTTGCGGGAAAAACCCGGGTCGGCAGGAAAAATCCGGGTTGGCGGGAAAAACCCGGGTCGGCAGGAAAAATCCGGGTTGGCGGGAAAAACCCAGGTTGGCAACCCGGGTTGGCAGGAAAAACCCGGGTTGGTGGGAAAAACCCGGGTTGGCGGTAAAAACCCGGGTTGGCGGTAAAAACCCGGGTTGGCAAACCGGGTTGGCGGAAAAAAACCGAGTTGGCGCACACGGGAAAAAACGCACATGGGAAAATACGCACATGGGAAAATACGCACATGGGAAAATGCGCACATGGGAAAACACGCACATGGGAAAATACGCACATGGGAAAATACGCATATGGGAAAATACGCACATGGTAAAATACGCACATGGGACAAAATTATCTATTAGATGCCATCAACAAATTGTTGATAGATACATAAATAGACGAGTAATTGACGAAGAAATGGGACATTTTGGTAATATTTTACAATTTTTAGTCAAAAATATAATATATAAAGTGAAATTTCTCATCATAGGAATAAGATAAATAGATACATGTATAAGCCAAAAGATAGACAATAAAATTATCTATTAGATGACATCAACAAATTGTCGATAGATAGATAAATAAATGAGTAATAAACAAGAAAAGTAAGACACTTTTGTCATATTTTACTATTTTTAGTCAAAAATATATTATATAAAGTAAAAATTTTAATCTTAAGAAATAGATAAATAGATACATGTATAAACCAAAAGATAGACAATAAAATTATCTATTAGATGCCATCAACAAATTGTCGATAGATAGATAAATAGACGAGTAATAAATGAAACAATTAAGACACTTTTGTCCTATTTTAATTTTTTTAGTAAAAAATATATTATATAAAGTAAAATTTCTCATCTTAGGAAATAGATAAATAGATACATGTATAAACCAAAAGATAGACAATAAAATTATCTATTAGATGCCATCACCAAATTGTCAATAGACAGATAAATAAACGAGTAATAAATGAAACAATTAAGACATTTTTGTCATATTTTATAATTTATGGTCAAAAATATATTATATAAAGTGAAATTTCTAATCTTAGGAAATAGATAAATAGATACATGAAAAAACCAAAAGATAGACAATAAAATTATCTATTAGATGCCATCAACAAATTGTCAATATATAGATAAATAGACGAGTGATAAATGAAACAATTAAGACAATTTTGTCATATTTTACAATTTTTAGTTAAAAATATATTATAATGAGTGAAATTTCTCATTTTAGGAAATAGATAAATATAATACATGTATATACCAAAAGATAGACGATTAAATTATTTATTAGATGACATCAACAAATTGTTGATAGATAGATAAATAGACGAGTAATAAACGAAATAATTAAGACACATTGGTAATATTTTACTTATTTTAGTCAAAAATATAATATATAAAGTGACATTTCTCATCTTAGGAAATAGATAAATCGATACATGTATAAACCAAAAGATCGATAATAAAATTATCTATTAGATGCCATTAACAAATTGTCGATAGATAAATAAATAGACGAGTAATAAATGATTAAATTAAGACACTTTTGTCATATTTTACAATTTTTAGTCTAAAATATATTATATAAAGTGAAATTTCTCATCTTAGGAAATAGATAAATAGATACATGTATATACCAAAAAATAGACAATAAAATTATCTATTAGATGCCATCAACAAATTGTCGATAGATAGATAAAAAGACGAGTAATTAACGAAAAAAGTCGGACACTTTGGTCATATTTTACTATTTTTAGTCAAAAATATATTATATAAAGTGGAATTTCTCATCTTAGGAAATAGATAAATATATATATGTATATACCAAAAGATAGACAATAGAATTATCTATTAGATGCCATCAACAAACTTTAAATAGATAGATAAATAGACGAGTAATTAACAAGAAAATTAAGACACTTTTGTCATATTTTACAATTTTTAGTCAAAAATATAATATATAAAGTGAAATTACTCATCTTAGGAAATAGATAAATAGATACATATATATATACCTAAAGATAGACAATAAAATTATCTATGAGATGCCATCAACAAATTGTCGATAGATAGATAAATAGACGAGTAATTAACGAAAAAAGTGGGACACTTTAGTCATATTTTACTATTTTTAGTCAAAAATATATTATATAAAGTGGAATTTCTCATTTTAGGAAATAGATAAATATATATATATGTATATACCAAAAGATAGACAATAGAATTATCTATTAGATGCCATCAACAAACTTTCAATAGATAGATAAATAGATGAGTAATAAACAAGAAAATTAAGACACTTTGGTCATATTTTACAATATTTAGTAAAAAATATATTATATAAAGTGAAATTTTTCATCTTATTAAATAGATAAATTGATTTGAGGTTGAGGTTTGAGGTTGAACCCAAAACCTCACCTAAAAATAAAAAAATAAATTTATATAAATGAAAGAATGAATGAATGAATGAATGATAATTTTTTTTATTCACATATTTTTTTTTCTAGACTATATAATTTTTAATAGTTACAGTGACACACATGTATGGTAACACTGGTAACCAATATGGTAACACTGCTAATGTGGATTTGAACAGAGAAGTATCAGCCAAGGTTTGTTTATATTATAATTTTCCTTTATAATTAATGTTAATGTGTATTTACAAGTCTATATAATAACATAACATAATTACTAATATCTGTTTATAATAATAATAACATAATAGTACCATAAATAACTGTTATTATATATTAATATTGTAATTATTTATTAGGTAATGTATACTGTGTTATTATGATTAGGAGTAGGGGACAGGCTTGGGGGGGACTGGGGGGTGGGAGAATAGGGGGACAGGCTTGGGGTGCATAGAACACTGTTTTGAAACAAATAATGGGTATTTATTTAAACTAATGCCGTTCTGAAACAAATAATGGGTATTTATTTAAACTTACGTACATGAGAATACGTACATGAGAATACGCACATGAGAATACGCACATGAATAAAATAAATACATGAAAATACAGATGTGAAAAGAATACGCACATAAAAATACGCACATGAGAATAATATTATGCACATGGAAATAAAATACACACATGGGAAAATGAAATATTTATCCATGTGAAAATACACACACTGGAAAATACACACATGTGAAAATACACACACGGGAAAATACACACACGGGAAAATACACACATGGGAAAATACACACACGGGAAAATACACACACGGGAAAATACACACGTGGGAAAATACACACACTGGAAAATCTTTTGAATATTTTTTTTAGTAGAGAGAGAGAGAGAGAGAGAGAGAAGGATAGATTTGATGAGTAACCATAAGAGAGAAAGATAGATTTAATGACTAACCATAAGAGAGAAGGATAGATTTGATGAGTAACCATAAGAGAGAAAGATAGATTTGATGACTAACCATAAGAGAGAAGGATAGATTTAATGACTAACCATAAGAGAGAAGGATAGATTTGATGGAAGAGTGGATGACCGGAATGATTCTCTGGTTAGGAAAGTGACAGAGGTGGGTGAGAAAAGGATAGGAAGGGTAAGGAATAGAAATAAAAGAAGTTTGATGAAGAGTTGGTGGAATAAAGATAATGAGAATGTGAGGAAGAAGAGGAAAGAGAGTAATAGGAAATGTAGAAGACTGAAGAAAAATGTAGGTAATAGGGGAGTATGTAGTGAATATTTTGTTATATGCAAATGATGTGGTGATTATGAGAGAGACAGGTGAGAGAGACAGGTGACAGAGACAGGTGAGGTTCTGTAGAGAATACTTGATGTAATTACAGAGTATGGGAATTATTTTAATGTCAAGTTTGGGAGTGATAAGATGGGGATGACCGGGATATAGGTAGTACGTGGAGACTGGGTGGAAATGGGATTGAAAGGACACAATATATAGATACTTAGGAATAATTGTGGATGAGAAAGGGTGTGATTGGACAAAGACTAATAGGTTATCAAGAGCAAACCAGTGGGTAGGAAGACTAGGAAGTGTGGCAAGGTGTAGAGCTAATAAGTATGAAGTAGTGTATGGTGTATGGAAAGGTAGGAAGTGTGTCAAGGTGTATGGAAAGGTAGGAAGTGTGTCAAGGTGTATGGAAAGGTAGGAAGTGTGGTAAGGTGTATGGAAAGGTAGGAAGTGTGGTAAGGTGTATGGAAAGGTAGGAAGTGTGTCAAGGTGTATGGAAAGGTAGGAAGTGTGGTAAGGTGTATGGAAAGGTAGGAAGTGTGGTAAGGTGTATGGAAAGGTAGGAAGTGTGACAAGGTGTATGGAAAGGTAGGAAGTGTGACAAGGTGTATGGAAAGGTAGGAAGTGTGGTAAGGTGTATGGAAAGGTAGGAAGTGTGTCAAGGTGTATGGAAAGGTAGGAAGTGTGGCAAGGTGTATGGAAAGGTAGGAAGTGTGACAAGGTAGTACAGAATAGGATAGGAAGATAGTGATAGGAAGAAGGATAGACAGTAAGAGAGTACCGTTGTAAAGGTAACACAGTCATCATCATCTGGCAACACTGACGCCTCAGATAATCACTGGCAACACTGACGCCTCAGTTTGTTTACCTCTTGATCTGGCAACAACAAGAGGAGGAGGCAGGTGCTTGGTGCTCTGAGCTCGAGGAAAAGTTTAGTGGCTGAAAAAAATTAGTGTAAGTGAAACGAAAGAGAAGAGGAGAGAAGAGAAACAAGGACGATGGGAAGAGGAAGAGGAAGAGGAGAAACGGAGAGGGGAGCAAGAAGAGGAGAAAGTGAAGAGAGTAGAGGAAGAGCCGGGTGGGGTGAGAAGGATGGTAGAAGACAACAGCCAACAAGGAGGGAACACAGGAAGGACGAGAGTCATGAGAGGGAGATAAGTACATGTGGAGAGTGTAAGGGCAGAGTAAGAGATGGAGAGAATGGTTTATTTTGTGAAATATGCCAGGGATGGATACATGCAGATTGTCAAGGAATATCAAAACAAATGTATGAACTTTTAGAGAAGGATGAAGAAGAATGGATTTGTAAAAAATGTAAAGGTACACTAAAGGAAAGGTTGAAGAAATTAGGAAGACTGGAAATGGAGAATAATCAAATTAAGGAAGAAAATAATATATTATTGGGAGAATTAAAAGATTGGAAGAATAAATTCCAATCAATAAAGGGAGAAATAATACAAGAGGTGACAAAAAATGTGATAGAAGAAATAAATGATAAATTTATGAAGGAAATTAAGAATAGGGTAGAAGAAGAAATGAGGGAGAGAGAGGAAAAAGACAAAAAAAAGAATAATTTAGTAATATATAATTTTGAGGAAAGCAATGCAGAAGAAGAAACGGAAAGGATAAGACATGATGAACAAAAATATAAAAGTTTGATGAGAGAAATTAGATGTGAAGAAATTAAAGCAGTGGAGGTGGTGAGACTTGGAAGGAGGGAAGAAGGAAGAAAGAGACCATTATTGGTAAAACTAGAAAAGAAGCAGAGTAAATATGACATATTAAGAAATGCAAAACATCTAAAGAATACCAGAGAGGAGTGGGCTAGGAGAATTCAAATTAGTAAGGACTTGACAATCAAAGAGAGAGAGGAAACAAGGAAAGCATTGGAAATGCTAAGGGAGAAAAGGGGAAGAGGAGAACAAGGGTGGTATGTCCGAGATGGAAAATTGTTAAAATTTAAAAGATATCAAGAATAGGGGTGGAATACAGAGAGGGAGACAAAATTGGGGTTTAGATTAATTAATATGCAGGGACTAACTATAAATAAATTAATAGAATTGGAAAAATTAGTAAATTATAATCATTTTATATGTGTTACAGAAACCCAACAAAGATTTAATAAATTTAATGTTTCAGAGGGGCTATATAGAATAGAAAGATATAGGGAGGTGAATGAAAGAAAGGGGGGAGGACTAATGATATTAATGGATGAGAGAAATAGGGGACATGTGGAGGAGATTAAATCAAAACTTACAGATATTTTGCATTTAAAAATAACAAAACAGGATTTACATATAAACGTAGTTCTGCTATACTTTTCAGTAAAGGATAGGGAGAGAAATAATAAATTACAGGAAGAAATACAGGAAAAGATAATGGACTGTAAGGATGAAGGACTAATAATTATGGGTTTTTTTAATGGACACATAGGTATTTTGGGGAAACAAAAGCTAAATGAAAATGGGAAGAGAGTGTTAGAAATATTAGAGGCTATGAATGGCACATTATTAAACATGACACCAGAATGTGAAGGGATAAATACATGGGAATGTGGAAATAATAAAAGTGTGATAGATTATGTGATGATAAATAATGAAATGATAAAATATTATGAAAATATGGAAATAGACGAAGACAGAGAAAATTTTGATCTGTCAGACCATAACTTAATTGATATAAATTTTAAAATAAAGTCAGAAAAGGGAGAATTTAACAAGGGAAAATGGGAGGAGATAATGTATTATAAGGTTGATGAAGAAAACTCTAAATCTTTTTTAGAAAAACTAAAGAAGAGGATGGAACAAAAAGAAATAAATGAAATGCAGGAAATGGATGATATAATAAAAGAAATATCTGATAATGAAATGAAAAAAAGATTCAGATTAAAAACAAACCCCATAAACAAAAAAAGAGAGCCAATATGGATAAACAATGACATAAGGAGAGAAATTAAAATAAGGAAGGGAATAAATAGGAGTAAGAGAAATGAATTAAATGTAAATAGGAAAGCTGAACTTGAGAGAGAATATAAAACCCAAAAGTTAAAAACACAAAAACTGATAAAAGAGGCAAAACAGGCAAACGAAATAAAGGAAACAGAAGAAATAAAAAGTGATAGAAGCAATAAAAAATTATGGAATAATATAAATAAATTAAAAGCAGTAGAAGAAAAAAGTAGAGATATAGTAATATACAATAATCAGAAAATAAAACTAGGAGAGGAAGAGATAAAAAATCATCTAATAAGATATTGGGAAACTATATATAAAAAACATCCAAACAAGATAAAACAAGTATGGAATGAGGAAAGAAAGCTATTGTATGAAGAGGAATTAGAGGAGGACAGACCAAAGTACAGTATAAAGATAGATGGAGAGGAATGTGGAGTTAGGGAGGAAATTAGAGAACATATAGACATGCTATATAAAATACAAAACAATATAAGTAGGATGAAAAAGTCAGAAATAAATGAAGAAGAAATAGAATTTTTTTTGAAAACATTAAAACCAAAAAAGGCACCAGGTCCAAACCAAATAAAGCCGGAAATATACAAATTGTTAAAAAGGGATAGAGAATTATTAAGGATAATAAAAACATGTCTAAACAATATCTTAACTAAAAAAGCAGAAATTCCAAGTAGTTGGAAAATATCAAACACAAAAATGATACCAAAAATAAGTAAACCAACAGTGGAAAACTTAAGACCGATAGCTCTAACAAATATCTCTTATAAAATGATGATGGGCATAATAAAAAATAAAATTGAAGAACACTTAAAAAATAGTAATTCAATTTTGGATACACAGGCAGGATTTACAAAGGGAAATAGAATAGAGGATAATGTGTTAATTTTAAAATATTGTATAATGCAAAGCTTTAAATATAAAATACCACTTTTTGTAATAGCAATAGACTTTTCTAAAGCATATGACTCAATAAAAAGAGAAACACTAATAGAAGCAATGATATTTTTCAAAATAGATGCCAATATAATAGACTTGGTGGCTAGAATTTACTTAAACGACAAAACAAGATTATTCCTAGATAAGAAAAACTATGGAGAAATTAATATTACAAGTGGGATTAAGCAGGGTTGTACAGGATCAACAACACTTTTTAAACTAGTAACGTATATGATCATTCTAAAATTAAATAATATAAACATAGGATACAAGGAGGAAAACCTATACATAAACACATTATTTTATGCAGACGATGGGTTGGGGTTAACAAGGTCAGTAAAGGAAACAAGGGAATACATAACACACTTACACAATATAGTTGCAGAAGTAGGGTTGGATATAAATATGAACAAAAGTAATATTTTAATTTATAATTCAAGAGAAACACCTGAGGAAATAGGGGGAATTAAGGTGGTAGACACTATTAAATATTTAGGGATTACAATAGACAATAAGAGAAACTGTTTTAAGACCTATAAAGAAGAAATAATAAAAAAAGCACACAAATTAAGTAATTTGGTACCATCAGTGATTACAAGAAGCAGCAATAAATTATTAATAGGAAAATGTTATTGGAAAAATGTGGCCCTACCATCCATTATTTATGGAACAGACATAATAGATTTTAATAAAAATGAAATAAAGAAATTACAAAGTATAGAAAATAAAGTATATAGAAATATCTTAGGAGCAGTGAACGGAACTCCAACATGTACTCTGAGAGGTGAAATTGGTGCATCAAGTGTATTAACAAGGTTAAACACTTAATAATAGAGTGGGATATGAAAAAAAAAATATATAACAAAGAAAATACTTTGGTAGGTGAAATTTATACAAGTTTAAAAGAAAATCATAAAACTGAAAAGTGGATGAAAAGTACACAGGAAATCATTAAGGAATTAAAGATAAATGAAAATACTATAAAGAAACTAAAGAAAGAAAAGATAAAAAGCAAATTTAGAGAAAAGGATAAAATTGAATGGGAAAAGGATTTAAACCAAAAAGAAAGTTTAACATTATATAAAAAATATAAGACAGAAATAAAACAAGAAAATGTAATATATGATAACACGTATGGATCAGTTTTGTTATTTAGGTTAAGAACCAACACCCTAAATTTAAGTGATAGAAAGAGATTTATAGGAGAATCAGAAAAGTGTGAAGGATGTGGAGCAGAAAAGGAAGATTTAGAACATTTTTTACTCTATTGCCCTAACTTACAGAATATAAGAAATACATCAAGATTGTTTCAACAGCCTTATATAAGAGATAAATGTGGACAATTATTATTCGAAAATATTGAAAATATAGAAAACTTAAAGGAGGTGTTAGTGGAGTTGTGGAAAAAAAGACAAAAAGCTCAGACACCGTGAACAAAAAAGCACACAAAAAGAAGTAAGAGGGGAGCCGTTGCAAAGGCAATTCCCCCACACAGCAACTGAACTGAACTGAACTGGCAACACTGACATTCTGACAACAATAACTGTAAGTACTCAACACCTCATGGTTCATATTAAAAAACATTCGTGGTGCATACGATGGCATAGTACCGATACGATGACTCCACATACAAACCAGAGAACCGTCATACAGTACCACACCATCGTATATACCACGGATGTTCTTGAATATGGCCTATTTAGTTGTATTTTTCTTATCTGTTTCTCTGTGGCCATGTGCCTTCTATAGATAAAATGGACATGCATTATATAATGACAAATAATAATTTGGTATACTAATAATAAAAATAATTTGGTAAATATTAAATGAATTACCGTTATTGTGTACAGTTTTTCTACTTTCATTATTCACTTATTTAGACCATTCTATGACTATTTTCTACCTTTATTATTCACTTATATAGACCATTCTATGACTATTTTCTACCTTTATTATTCACTTATATAGACCATTCTAAGACTATTTTCTACCTTTATTATTCACTTATATAGACCATTCTATGACCATTTTCTACCTTTATTATTCACTTATATAGACCATTCTAAGACTATTTTCTACCTTTATTATTCACTTATATAGACCATTCTAAGACTATTTTCTACCTTTATTATTCACTTATATAGACCATTCTATGACCATTTTCTACCTTCATTATTCACTTATTTAGACCATTCTAAGACTATTTTCTACCTTTATTATTCACTTATATAGACCATTCTAAGACTATTTTCTACCTTTATTATTCACTTATATAGACCATTCTAAGACTATTTTCTACCTTTATTATTCACTTATATAGACCATTCTATGACCATTTTCTACCTTTATTATTCACTTATTTAGACCATTCTAAGACTATTTTCTACCTTTATTATTCACTTATATAGACCATTCTATGACCATTTTCTACCTTTATTATTCACTTATATAGACCATTCTAAGACTATTTTCTACCTTCATTATTCACTTATGTAGACCATACTATGACTATTTTCGGTAATAGTCAAGCGTTTGTCCATAATCTGCTTTCGACTCAAGGTTTTCAGATTGCAATGCTTTATAGTGTGTTTTGAACTAATTTAGGTAATTCTGCATAAAAGTTCCACATGTTTTTGTTGTTTTTAAGTTGTTCCTGCCTATTTTTACTTGTTCTATTCATTAGTGACCATAATATTGATTGGAAACCACTTGGTTTATACATATTCCCTAACCCCTTCCATCTTGGGGGAGAGCACTGGGAATCGGGGGTTTGGGTTGTGGGAAAACACGTAAATTAGTTTATCTTGAGTTTTATAGTAGTTTGTTGGGAAAATATGTACATAAGTCCCACACGGCAAATATGTACTATTTATGTGTATTTCAGTATGGAATAATGTTATATGTTCGTGTGTAATGAATATAATTGGCGGTTGCACTTACTTTAGCCAAATAACCTTTCAAAATATTGCGAGCGTAAGTCCAGCGCGGCGATTCAGACCAAGTCCAGCGTAGCAGTATAAGTCTACGGTGTCTATATCCTAATGCACTACTCAGCACTAGCCTCATTGCATTATCTACATTCTCGTGACGAAGTAGTTCCGAAATAACTACACAGAATTACATATACTTGCAACTCAATCTATGGTTACATGTCAACATTACATGCATTTTAACTACCTCTATTATTCTTAATGTCTAGTTGTCTTATATCGATGTTATTTTCAATTTTCCACAATTTTGTATTTCCTTTGTCACTTTTTTATATATTTATGTGTCGGGTAAGGGTATATTTACATTGTGATATCAGTCTACACTGTACCTTCCACCAAGATACACGTTGCTCCAGGAGTCCATCTACTATAGTGTCTTCCACATTATCTACATAGCCTAATTGTACATCCATGTCGGTATGTAATTGTTATTGTTAAGATTAGTGTTTATTAATCATGTTGGTTAAGAGTGTATTAACGTATTTCTTCTTTGTTAACGTGAACAATCACCTCTTAATATAAATACTTAAGCCAAACTGAAAAACCCAAGATCTCAAGATTTTGGAAACAATCCCTAGATAATAACTTAGAACCAAAGGATTGGAGAATGCAAGGGTTAGGACTGGAGGATGTGAGGTAAGGATCAGAGGATGCTAGGGTTAGGACCGGAGGATGTGAGGTTAGGACCGGAGGATGCTAGGTTAGGACCAGAGGATGTGAGGTTAGGACCGGAGGATGTGAGGTTAGGACCGGAGGATGCTAGGTTAGGACCGGATGATGTGAGGTTAGGACAGGAGGATGCTAGGTTAGGACCGGAGGATGCTAGGTTAGGACAGGAGGATGTGAGGTTAGGACCGGAGGATGCTAGGTTAGGACCAGAGGATGCTAGGTTAGGACAGGAGGATGTGAGGTTAGGACAGGAGGATGCTAGGTTAGGACAGGAGGATGCTAGGTTAGGACAGGAGGATGCTAGGTTAGGACCGGAGGATGCTAGGTTAGGACCAGAGGATGCCAGGGTTAGGTCTAGGTAAGGTCAGGTTGGTTCGACTGTCTTTAATTAAAAATATCAAGTAGGAATTCCATAGATTTTGGGATATTTTTGTAGTGCCAAAACTTGGCTCAGATTTTCTATTTTTCGACATTTAGCCCTCTTGAAAATTGCAAAACCCGAGCCAACTTTCGGCAAAAGTTGGCTCGGGTTTTCAATTTTTCGATATTTATGCATGTTAACAAACTACTATAAAACCAAAATAAGCTAATTTACTTGTTTTCCCCCACCCAAAACCCCGGATTCCCAGTGCTCTCCCCCAAGATGGAAGGGGTTAGGGAATATGTATAAACCAAGTATTTTCCAATCAATATTATGGTCACTAATGAATACAACAAGTAAAAATAGTCAGGAAAAAACAACAACGTGGATCTCTTATGCAGAAATACCAGTTTTTTTCTCTTAATAATATTAAAAGGGTGCAGGAATAGGGGACAGGCTTGGGGGGAGTTTAGGGTGGTGCGGGAATAAGGGGATAGGCTTGGGTGGGTTGTGGGAGGTGCGGGAGTAGGGATACAGGCTCTAGGGGAAAGGCTTTCTACCCATCCCAGGTCTATCACCCTATTCATGCACCCCCCAAACACCCCCCCTAAGCTTGTCCCCTACTCCCACACCCTCTTAATAATAATAATAATTGTAGGCTACACATACACACATACATACATACATATTGTGTGCGTTACTTATGTATACAAATTTTCCAGGCTGTGTGTACATGGCAGAAACAACAAGAGTTTAAACAACAACAACAACAACAAGATGGTATTTATAATTATTATTATTGTGTATGATATTATTATTATTGGAATATTTTTACAAGTTGCCACAACTCCATTTCTAGAATTTTACTATTACCAGTGTTTATATTTCACTATTACAAACCCCTTTTCTATATACCATTTCTTCTGCAAATGCTGCATAACAGTAGTTACCTCTTATAGTTAGGTCCCGGTAGTGTGTCCCAGTCCAGATTAGGTTAGGTTAGGTCCCGGTAGTGTGTCCCAGTCCAGATTAGGTTAGGTTAGGTCCCGGTAGTGTGTCCCAGTCCAGATTAGGTTAGGTTAGGTCCCGGTAGTGTGTCCCAGTCCAGATTAGGTTCGGTTAGGTCCCGGTAGTGTGTCCCAGTCCAGATTAGGTTAGGTTAGGTCCCGGTAGTGTGGCCCAGTCCAGATTAGGTTAGGTTAGGTCCCAGTAGTGTGTCCCAGTCCAGATTAGGTTAGGTTAGGTCCTAGTAGTGTGTCCCAGTACAGATTAGGTTAGGTTAGGTCCCGGTAGTGTGTCCCAGTCCAGATTAGGTTAGGTCAGGTCCCGGTAGTGTGTCCCAGTCCAGATTAGGTTAGGTTAGGTCCCGGTAGTGTGTCCCAGTCCAGATTAGGTTAGGTCAGGTGAGGTCTGACTAATTTCTACTGTATATTTTTTTCTGTTTTGGTCCCGGTAGTCTGCCCAGGTTAGGACCCGGTAGTTTGCCCAGGTTAGGTCCCGGTAGTCTGCCCTGGTTAGGTCCCGGTAGTCTGCCCAGGTTAGGTCCCGGTAGTCTGCCCTGGTTAGGTCCCGGTAGTCTGCCCAGGTTAGGTCCCGGTAGTCTGCCCTGGTTAGGTCCCGGTAGGTTAGGTTAGGTTAGGTTAGGTTAGGTCCCGGTAGTCTGCCCTGGTTAGGTCCCGGTAGTCTGCCCTGGTTAGGTCCTGGTAATCACACTAAATCCTTCTAGGAAATAAACAAAATTCCAGTGAAATCCTGTTGTGGCAACTTGTAAAAATTTACCAGCATTTCTTCCACAAATGCCCCGTTTCCAAAATAGGTCATATTCATATGGGGCAATTTGAAATTAGCCTGACCATACCTGACCTAACTTAGACTGCATCAGACTACCAGGACCTAACCTAGGCAAACTGCCGGGATATGACCGATGTAAACTATCGTAAAGTGATCGTGGTTTTTGCCTAGAGCCGCGTAGTGCTGGGTCCAGGGAATTGGCCCCAGTCACTTTTTATATAAGTTTACACTGAGAGAAACACCATAGCTGAAAAGTGTGTTAGAATGGTCCAAAATACTAACCTCGTTATATCGGACCCCGTTAAAACCGATTTCGGTTATAACGGACACAATCAGCTGGTTTTTTTTTTTTTTTTGGCTGAATTCTGGTTTCTCTATTTTTTTCTATTATATTTTTTACATTATATAGTAGGTATATTATTTACACATCATTACATACCTATTTATGTATATTAACAGTTGCCTCTCGAATAAATCTGAGGAGTTCTTATACAAAACGAGCGAAATCATAATGAACATGTCACGTAATGATATCACTGTCATCTGCGAAGCGTGTGTGTGTGTGTGTGTTGCCACCACTTCTCCCTCGCTCCTTCCCCCCCTTATCCTCAGTCTCCATTCACCCCAGCCCAATGTCAAGGGAATTATAGGCCTAACATGCGTTGTCACCTTGTGTTTGACTCGCTCGTTTTTAGTAATTTACGAGTTAACCACCAGCTTCATGTCAGGTGGTGCATTTACAAAACGGAAGGTCATATCCTTCCATATCAAGAAGGAAGGGTTTTCTCGGACAGAGAAAGGAGAAGGAAACACCAGAGTGTGTGGTTGATATAAGTAAACAAACGATATCACGCGCTATCTCCCCTCTTCCCCCTACTCTCCCCCCTACCACCACCACTACCACACACACTATCTCCCCTCTTCCCCCTACTCTCCCCCTACCACCTCCACCACCACGGATGTCCCAGACTCATTTAAGTCATTACTCAAAATTGCGTTATTCGAGAGTCAACTGTATCTATATTTTGTGATAATTTTTGTATTTATTTTTTGTTCTTACCCCTCGTAAAAATTTGTCGCTATAACGGTCAAACGGCAATAACGGACACCCTCTCCCCTCTATTAGTCCGTTATAACGAGGTTTAACTTTATACAATATAGTGAACACTGTTCTTGTGTAAATTTACCTTATTATTATTATTATTATTATTATTGGATAAATTTTCGGTAAATATTGCAATTATTTTTCTGCGTCCTCGATTTTCACACTTTCTGTTCAACCAGAATGTCCATTTCTTTTCCCGTTTTTATTTTCGAGACTTATGTGGAATATGTAAATAACATTAATAACATTTGTATACATTTTCCTTTGTATGTATTTACTTTGAAATGGGAGCGAGGTTTTCCTAGCAGGTCCCCAACTTCCCACCTCTGCGTGCAGTGTTGCCAGATTAAGGAATACTTTCATGTTTTAGGCAAATTTTGTCCACACGGGAAATCGTAAGATGAATGTTCAATAAGTAGTCCAGTTAGGCGGGAAATTCAATAGTATAAAATTGGGACAAATAATATTTGATCCCCAGATAAAATAACCTGGGCTGCGTTCAGGAAGGCAGCGCGGGTGGCGCGCGACACTCGAAATCGTTCAGGAAGGCAGCGCGCGCTGTCTGTGCGCCGCAAAATGCATCACCCAGGCGTCGCGGCTTTGAGAGGTGGGGCGCCCGCGACCGCCACCCTCAATTGTAAACAAAGATGGCCGCCCAAACATTGAAGATACAGTGCCACTACTGCCACATTTTGCTTAATAATGTCAATTCCTTGGCATTGCAACTATCATCATGCCCTGGTAAGTAAAGAACGTAACCGCAAGTATAGATGGAAGTGAAAATAAAGCAATATTATTGAGCAAATTTGAAGTAATGGCTGTCTAATGAAGAGTGCGAGGGTTGTTGTGAGCAGTACATTTGTTAAAATAAGTTTATAAATGATCTAGCATGTTGCATGCATTGTATTGTTGGTATATTTATTGGGTTGATGTCAAAGTTTTGTTTGTTATAGATAGTTTCAAGGGAATCCATTTTGACAGCCACGGATGAGCATCAGTCCATAGTACACGTCTATGAAGGCAGCCACACTGAATTACCAGCAACAATATAACTGAAGCACCTGTAGTTCAAACTACTAAACAACAGATGATGGTTGGCAAATATGTTTAGTTTAATTAACCACAGAGAATTGAATCATTGTGACTGGCTGAGGGAACAAACTTATGTTCATTACAGTTCATCTTTGCTCATATTTATTGGAATGGACAAACACTCTCCTCAAATCAAGTCATAATTATTGCTACTTGGTCTAGGTGTCTACTTTTAGTCGCAATCTGTATTGAACCTGCATAATACAGGGTGTCCATAAATTATCAGAATAACTTTACATGTTCATGAAAGGTAATCTGTTCACATAATTATGGACACCTTGTCTGGCATGTTAACTTTAAGATTCATATAGATTATATCCAAGGTTTAGATATCTACAAGCAGTGTTGCTTTTTACAGTCCAAAAGTGCCTCCCAGTTGGTAGGGAGCTCAACCTACCACTTGGGGAGGGAGGGGTTGGTATTTAACCCTTAAAGGACCGGGCCCGGCATATGACGGGTTGCCGCTAAAGGACCGGGCCCGGCATATGCCGAATTGCTAAAATTCCCCAAGGTTAAGGAATTTTCCCCATTTTTTTTTACTCCAGACGTTGGCTACACTGGTTTATAGTAGGATGGGATGCTCAGACTGAGTACACACTGCCTTTTCTAGGGTAAAATTGAGGAATTATTGATCTTGTTATGTCCGAGTGTGCTGGTGAGCGGCTTAGCCGACGAGCGCCTACCCCCATTTTCTACTACCTCGCCACGGTCACCACACCCACACAAACACTAGCGCTCAATGTACGGCGACAGTACCTCATTCAACTCATCATAATTCTGTAACCATTAAACCTACAGACTTCCCATTGGTACCAATAGAAAGAGGAAGAGTTGCTCGTTCTCATGGTACTAAAATAATTCACTCGTTCATTGTAGGTTAAGAGTACAGAGCATGTAAAAACAGGCTATTTTACGTGTTTTTCGCTCAACCCCCGGTCCTGGTGGGCACAGTATTTTCACTACCCCCGGTCCTTTAGGGGTTAAGAGTTAACGCATTTATTGTTTAAGGCCGTTGCATTTTAAAGTTTGGGGAGATACAACCCCCCCGCCCCACGCCCCCCCCCCCCCCCAACCCAATCTCCATAAACAATTCGTTTTCGCCATATTTGAACTAGATTCATTGGAAAAACACTACAGTGCATTAAATAGAATTAGTCTGACCTCACCTGACCGAATCAGGACCACGGCAAATTACGATAACGACCAAAATAAGATAATGGGGGGCGATATTAGAATTTGGAGGGATCTCGGAACCAGTGTTGCCATGTCTGCTTGACGAAATTTCGCTAACTTCAACATCAGAATGTCCTCTTGAACATTGATGGTCTTTTAGGTACTTCATCTGGTAGAAATTTCCCTGTTTACTCTTGAACGAGCTGTAAATTATTTTCTTGTGTAGACTTCGAAATTCCCTAAAACAGAAAAATTTCCCTGCATCTGGCAACACTGCTTTAGAGCCAATGTATACATTCCACCCCCCATTATCCTATTTTGCTCGTTATCGTAATTTGCTGTGGTCCTGATTCGGTTAGGTAAGGTCAGACTGATTCTCAGTAGTGTTTTTGCGTTTTTATGACAAATCTAGTTCAAATATGGCGAAAATGAAGTGTTTATGGAGATTGGGTTGGGGGGGGAGGGGTTGTAGGGTTTTTGGGTTGGGGAGGCATGGGGTGGGTTGTATCTCCCCAAATATTAAAATGTGACGGTCTTGAACAATAAATGCATTAAAAATACACTATAAAACATTGCAATCTGAATGCCTTCAGTACAAACCAGATTATAGTCCAACACTAGAAACACTATTACCGAAAAGTGTTTCAGAGTGATATGAATTTGTGAATAAAGAAGATAACAACATTGTATTAATAAATGCCAATAGAATGGTTAATTACCAGTTATTTTTTTTACTCATATTTCATAATGGTTTTCATTATCCATATATATTTTATTTTAATTAAACATTTGGATAAATTTCAGGCAAAATTTATGTAGCTTTTACAAGATTTTTTTCAAGTGATTAGTTCATTTTTAGCTTCCATTTATTGTGCAAATATCCTGTTTTAGCCATACATAAATAACCTAACCCAACCTAAACCAACCCAACCCAACCTAAATCAACCCAACCCAACCCAATCTAACCTAACCCAACCTAACGCAACTTAACCCAACCTAATCTAATCTAATTTGGACTATTGCAGACTATCGGAACCTATCCTTAGCAGACTACCAGGACCTAACCTAGGCAGACAATTAGAAGTTTCACAAGGTAAGTAAGACCTAGATCAAAGTTATTATTATTATTATTATTATGACATATACCGTACCGTAAAACACCTAAATTTAGGAAACTTTTTACATGCGTTAATAATGGTGCAATTATTATTACATATACCGTACCGTAAAACACCCAAACTTAAGACATTTTTTACGTGTGTTCTGTTAATAACGGTACAATGTTAATGCCATTAGTATCATGTGGCAGCCAGCCAGGTACAGTACCTACTGAATAGACAAACAAAATTAAGCATGATAAATTTGCTTATTCATTTTTTCAATTTTCAAGTGTCTGAAGTTCGGCAGAAATTTCTGAACTTTGGACAGCTCTTTCCAACTTGGGACAGTGTCAGTGTTGCCAACTTTAATTTTTGGAAGGCGTAATTTACCAAAAAAGCAACAAAACTTGCTATTTTTTATAATATTATTTATTTTTGGAGGTAAAATTAATACTATTCGAGTGACAAAAGGGAAGTTAATGAATACAGGTTATACATAGTGAGTAATGCTACATTTATTATATCAATAGACCATAAGTCCGAAGTGAAGTATGTGTAATTAAGTAATTAGTGGGGTGTTTTTTGTGACGTAAATGTCCTCTGTCCCCCTTCATGAACGTCCACTTTCTGTGTGTGAATTCCTGGCGCTGTAGGTGGTCACATGACAATTTGTATAGCCCGACAGACAAACAGAATCTCTTCATTTAGATTTATTTATACTGGTAATGATACATTGTCATCAGCATCATCATCTTACAGCTATGGATGAAAGAAAATAATGTACTGTACAGTGTACCCCACATATACGTGGCTTTTAATTACCCGAATTTAAAAGTAGGCTGTAAGCATAATTGTGGCACTGAAATTAAAAATACACGTGAAAATTTAAATTATGCGCGCGATGCGGAAGACGATTCGCATTTTAGAAGGTGCGGCGGCCATTTTGTGACATCACGGTGCGGTCCATTTAAGCCGCGATCAAACGAGTTCATTCATGATTTACTCCATTCAGTCCATTGTTAGCTTTGTGGTGGTACGGTTATATTTGTTTGTATTCTGTGTTCCCACACGTGCTTCCGCTTGGGTTAATAATGGAGCTCTGAAACCCTCCTAGCCCAGCTCTTAAATGAAAAAAAATTTAGCAAAACTACTCATACCTTCTCCAGATCAGGTTCTTTTTTATGGCATTGAGTAGCCAACCCTTCAGTATGTCTCTTGATGGATATTTCATCCTCTGATTCTAGTGTTGTGGGAAGATAGTTAAGGGGACCTTATGGCATTCAGGTCATCATACAGAAAGAATGGCAGAAAATTCATGAAACTGTAACACAATGATGATATGGTCACAAAAATGCTTCATACCCAAAATTAAAGTATTCTGATTATTTTATTTATTTTTATGATTTTTTTAAAAAGAATTTTGAGTTTTAATAACTCCGTCAATTCTGCAAGTAAAATATACTTTCATAGCTTTTTTTATAAAGTAGATGTTCATTCCCATAAAAGCATTTGTCAATTATGTAAAATATTGTTAAGTTTTTAAGATATTAAAAAAAAAAAAAAAAAAAAAAAAACTCATAAAATCCTTTTTTTTATATATGTATCAGAAATTTGACAAATGAATGTCTTCTTTATACCGTACTCTTTAGAATAAACTTTACAAAATAAAACTTGGTTAGAAAATGAAAAAGTTATTATTTGCAAAAGAGTATCTTTTCGGTAAAAAAGTTATTATGAAAAAACGGCTCACAAAGTTTGGCTACAAAATACTTATATAACATTATTCTTGACAGAAATTTCTACTATATAAGTTTTATAGATAGGTTTATGTAGTTTAAAAAAAAAGAAGTAATTTTAAATTGAATAATAAATAAAAAAGATACAGCATTTTGAATGTAAATACCCGTAGGAAAATTTAGTGGTGACTGCTAAAATAAAGAGTAGTTTTACTATATTATGCCGTTTTACCATACCGTAAGGAGGGGTGAGTTCGGACATTTTCTCGAAAAAATGTTCTAGTCGAGTATTCTTCTTCAAAGAAGCAATCAATCAGAAATTGGTTTTTGTGGTTCTTTTCCTTTTGATTCCCTCTTGCTGCCATAGGGATAACGTTTACTTGTGTAATGCCTAAGTAGGATAAAAAAAAATAATTCTCCCAATTATAAATTTGATAAAAAATCTGAATGGTGTCAAACTTCTCCTGTGAAACACAAACCAGAACACCAATAAGTCAATAACAAGTGTCATTTCTCATAATATTTAGTAGAATGAAAATAGAGATATTGAAACTGTTCCTACCTGTACTGTATCTCATTATGCTCCAATGGGTTTCTAAAGAAATCTTCACTATTTATAAAGTAATGTGGGGTGAGTTCGGACACGAGTAAAATCCATTAAAATGTTGTTATATTGGCCAGAATGGAGACACGTGAATCATATTCACGTGGAGTGAAACTACAAAGACAAAACGCATGTGAAACTCAGAGAGAAAGTACAGAAAAAAACTCAGGAGAAACCACAGGTAATGAAGTGTCAGAACAAAATCCTAAGCTACACGACTGCCTGATAGTTCACATCTGTAATTAAATTAAAAAGATATAGCATTATTATATGGCTGTAGTAATTGAAGTCATACTGACCCATAAAGTCAGATTCCTAAAACATGTTCCAGGAACACACAATGTATTCATCAACTCCAGTGTTCCAGGGGACCAAAGTTGTCAGATAGAGGTAGATGACATACAGGTAGTCATGTACTCTAGTAAACCAAAGTTAGGTAAAAGGGAGAAAATGATCTTTGATATTGATGTAAATTGCTTGCCTAAGTAGGCCTAATCTTTCTACACTCAAGGTAGAGTCAATGTTCTGTTGTCATTACCGGTATTCTATGTGATAATCATGTTTAATTTTTAGTTAAAGTGCCTTAAGTATATTGTAAAACTGTGCTCAAAGTAGAGTTACAAAATGGTATCGTAGGTTTAGTTCACTCACCAGTACAAAGGAAGTGCTAACGCTACAAAATGGCAGGTTACGTTTTTTTTAAACTTGCCAGATGTCCTAATACACCCCTCATGTGTTCAGGAAGAACGTAGGGTCAAAGATTATCCATTAACAGCATAAATCAATGGAGGTCCGAACTCCCCCCCTATATGTCCGAAGTGACACCCCCCCCCCCAGGGGGAGTTCGGCCACCCGTTCAGACACGTCTCCACATTAGTTAAGAATCTAAAAAAAATTTGGTAGTGTTATAAATTGATAGCACATTGGGCCAGCTATCTATAGCATACATAACATTTGGTATAATCCAAAATACATGGGTAGGAGACTTGAAAAACCTTAAAAAACGTACGAACTCACCCCTCCTTACGGTACTATATATCATTACCATATCATAGGTGGTACAATTTTTCCACACGACCCAAGGGGTGGTTTGCTAGTGCGTTTTTTTGGTTTGACTTGAGTTTTCCCTGTAGGCCTAATCTCCGGTAACAGTACAGTACTGTACTTTGCACAGAGGTGGGTGATTAGCTAATATCCACCAAGAACATAATCACTTGTATAGTCTTCTTCCTTTTCCTCCTCTCAACAGTCTTCTTTGCAGATCCCAGGAGTCGTAGTTGTTCTTGAATTTCTAAGCCTCGGGCATCATGTACCCCTCCCAGGATTTTGTCCAGAAGACACCCTGACTTGTACCCAGTGTTATGATCCAAGGCAGACATCAGGAAGGCAAACTTCACCTTTTTGTGGCCATGGAATTTCACCTTCATGCTTTTTTTCCAGAGTTTTGAATGAAAGGACTCGTTCACATTTTGTGTCTTTCCCTTGATGCACCTTCCTAATAAGTCTTGCTTAGTTAGGTCTCTATATATTATTGCTACTGCCTGTCTGTCCTCTTTGCTGTTGATGTGGATTCTCACTCTCATTGTGTTATGTGATGGTGGAGTCTTGTTATTAGCTAGAGCTCTGTTGTAGAAACACCAACATTCCTTGCCTTGTGGACACTTTAAATGTCTTTGATCTATGTCGGAGCTTGTGACATGGAGGTAAGATGCCATTATTTCTGACTCCAATTCTGCAATTTTTGACTTGTCTACTCCTGTCTTTTCCACAAATCTTCTTACTGTTGTACCATAATACCCACCAAGTTTATCAGTCACTTTGTCTGTCAGTTTTCCTATTCCACCAAGTTTACTTTTCATTCTTACCTTTCCAGTTTTTGTCTGCACAACCTCAGAAAGTTTTTTTTTTTCAATGACCTCAGTCTGGTACCAAACCTCTTTGAGATATGATTCAAGCACTCCTCCTTTATAACTGGATAATCTACTCCATATGGTCCATCACCACTGTTCATCTTGCACACAGCATTGTATGCAGATGAATCTCCATCTCCAACAAATGTAACATATCTGAGTTTCGTTGCCAAAGATCTTCCCCACAATGTTACAGCAGCTGCTGATTCCATCTTGCCTGATGATTCATTAAAGTTCTTCTGACAGTCATGTTTACTCTTCCACTGAAGGTACTTAGGTCTAAATGACTTATCCTTTTTTACCATTTCACTCCAATAGGTGCATGCTTGACAATATTTACTGTATGTGTGACCATCTACAATGTAACCAGTATGAGCCTCAATAATTATACCTGCTCCTACCAGTGATGTGTGGCCACGAGTCATCCAAGTACTGTACCATCATACACCACATCTATTGGTAAAATTCCATCTGAATCAGGGAAGATATTTAGCTCTGAACTATAATAATTAAAGATGGCTTTCACTACATATTTATTGTACTGTTCATACTTGACTCTAGCCATTTCTTCGAGTCTTCTTTCATGTAGCACAAATGTAGCAACACACATCAAGGGGATCCCAAGGGATGTAGCCAAAGATCTCATACCTGAATATCCCAAGTCATGCTGCATACAAAAATATATTAATGACAGGGAGTTTTGTGCTAAACACTTTCTTTGCTCTTCAATTTTAACTTTTTCTTTAGCCCAGTCAAACATAATTTGGCCACACACACCACACTGTACCTGGTAATCTGCATAACAAAGATGTGCTTTATATAACAGTTCAGATTACTCTCTGCAGACACTGCACCTAATAAGTTTTGCCATAATTTCAAGAAAACTGATACTAATGACTCCATTTTCAAAGGAAACAGATGGAAAAGATGGTAATTTATTGTCTAACAGCTTCTTCCTTAGAGCAGCGGAACTTTCACATTGGTGTACAGGACCTGAGGTGGTTGCTTGATCCTCGGTGCTGGATGGTGGATCATCAGGGTTGGTTGGAGAAAGACTAAAGCTGGTAGATGGACTATAGAAGCTCGTAGATGGAAGTGTGAAGCTTGTAGATGGTTTCTGGTTGTTGGTAGAGCTGGCTATGGTCGGTGTAGCAGCAACAGGTGGTGGCAAGCCATACTTTCTCCTCGCTCCTCTTCTCTCTACATTATAAGTTGTAGCCTTTATTGACATTGAAGAACGTCGATAAAGTTTAAAACGTGAGACACGAGGCATTATGAGGTGACAGGTCATCGTACAAGGAAGATAACAGAAATAACAACGAGTCTGGTAAACAGCGCTCTCGTCTCTCACGTCCTTGGCTGGCTTCTTCTTCTTTGTGTTTATGTATGTATGTATGTCTTGGTCACGGGACTTGCTGCCTCCCTTGCTTGAGGCCCAAATATCGTACAAATACAATATACAAATGGCGCACACGGGAAAAAACGCACATGGGAAAATACGCACATGGGAAAATACGCACATGGGAAAATGCGCACATGGGAAAACACGCACATGGGAAAATACGCACATGGGAAAATACGCATATGGGAAAATACGCACATGGTAAAATACGCACATGGGACAAAATTATCTATTAGATGCCATCAACAAATTGTTGATAGATACATAAATAGACGAGTAATTGACGAAGAAATGGGACATTTTGGTAATATTTTACAATTTTTAGTCAAAAATATAATATATAAAGTGAAATTTCTCATCATAGGAATAAGATAAATAGATACATGTATAAGCCAAAAGATAGACAATAAAATTATCTATTAGATGACATCAACAAATTGTCGATAGATAGATAAATAAATGAGTAATAAACAAGAAAAGTAAGACACTTTTGTCATATTTTACTATTTTTAGTCAAAAATATATTATATAAAGTAAAAATTTTAATCTTAAGAAATAGATAAATAGATACATGTATAAACCAAAAGATAGACAATAAAATTATCTATTAGATGCCATCAACAAATTGTCGATAGATAGATAAATAGACGAGTAATAAATGAAACAATTAAGACACTTTTGTCCTATTTTAATTTTTTTAGTAAAAAATATATTATATAAAGTAAAATTTCTCATCTTAGGAAATAGATAAATAGATACATGTATAAACCAAAAGATAGACAATAAAATTATCTATTAGATGCCATCACCAAATTGTCAATAGACAGATAAATAAACGAGTAATAAATGAAACAATTAAGACATTTTTGTCATATTTTATAATTTATGGTCAAAAATATATTATATAAAGTGAAATTTCTAATCTTAGGAAATAGATAAATAGATACATGAAAAAACCAAAAGATAGACAATAAAATTATCTATTAGATGCCATCAACAAATTGTCAATATATAGATAAATAGACGAGTGATAAATGAAACAATTAAGACAATTTTGTCATATTTTACAATTTTTAGTTAAAAATATATTATAATGAGTGAAATTTCTCATTTTAGGAAATAGATAAATATAATACATGTATATACCAAAAGATAGACGATTAAATTATTTATTAGATGACATCAACAAATTGTTGATAGATAGATAAATAGACGAGTAATAAACGAAATAATTAAGACACATTGGTAATATTTTACTTATTTTAGTCAAAAATATAATATATAAAGTGACATTTCTCATCTTAGGAAATAGATAAATCGATACATGTATAAACCAAAAGATCGATAATAAAATTATCTATTAGATGCCATTAACAAATTGTCGATAGATAAATAAATAGACGAGTAATAAATGATTAAATTAAGACACTTTTGTCATATTTTACAATTTTTAGTCTAAAATATATTATATAAAGTGAAATTTCTCATCTTAGGAAATAGATAAATAGATACATGTATATACCAAAAAATAGACAATAAAATTATCTATTAGATGCCATCAACAAATTGTCGATAGATAGATAAAAAGACGAGTAATTAACGAAAAAAGTCGGACACTTTGGTCATATTTTACTATTTTTAGTCAAAAATATATTATATAAAGTGGAATTTCTCATCTTAGGAAATAGATAAATATATATATGTATATACCAAAAGATAGACAATAGAATTATCTATTAGATGCCATCAACAAACTTTAAATAGATAGATAAATAGACGAGTAATTAACAAGAAAATTAAGACACTTTTGTCATATTTTACAATTTTTAGTCAAAAATATAATATATAAAGTGAAATTACTCATCTTAGGAAATAGATAAATAGATACATATATATATACCTAAAGATAGACAATAAAATTATCTATGAGATGCCATCAACAAATTGTCGATAGATAGATAAATAGACGAGTAATTAACGAAAAAAGTGGGACACTTTAGTCATATTTTACTATTTTTAGTCAAAAATATATTATATAAAGTGGAATTTCTCATTTTAGGAAATAGATAAATATATATATATGTATATACCAAAAGATAGACAATAGAATTATCTATTAGATGCCATCAACAAACTTTCAATAGATAGATAAATAGATGAGTAATAAACAAGAAAATTAAGACACTTTGGTCATATTTTACAATATTTAGTAAAAAATATATTATATAAAGTGAAATTTTTCATCTTATTAAATAGATAAATTGATTTGAGGTTGAGGTTTGAGGTTGAACCCAAAACCTCACCTAAAAATAAAAAAATAAATTTATATAAATGAAAGAATGAATGAATGAATGAATGATAATTTTTTTTATTCACATATTTTTTTTTCTAGACTATATAATTTTTAATAGTTACAGTGACACACATGTATGGTAACACTGGTAACCAATATGGTAACACTGCTAATGTGGATTTGAACAGAGAAGTATCAGCCAAGGTTTGTTTATATTATAATTTTCCTTTATAATTAATGTTAATGTGTATTTACAAGTCTATATAATAACATAACATAATTACTAATATCTGTTTATAATAATAATAACATAATAGTACCATAAATAACTGTTATTATATATTAATATTGTAATTATTTATTAGGTAATGTATACTGTGTTATTATGATTAGGAGTAGGGGACAGGCTTGGGGGGGACTGGGGGGTGGGAGAATAGGGGGACAGGCTTGGGGTGCATAGAACACTGTTTTGAAACAAATAATGGGTATTTATTTAAACTAATGCCGTTCTGAAACAAATAATGGGTATTTATTTAAACTTACGTACATGAGAATACGTACATGAGAATACGCACATGAGAATACGCACATGAATAAAATAAATACATGAAAATACAGATGTGAAAAGAATACGCACATAAAAATACGCACATGAGAATAATATTATGCACATGGAAATAAAATACACACATGGGAAAATGAAATATTTATCCATGTGAAAATACACACACTGGAAAATACACACATGTGAAAATACACACACGGGAAAATACACACACGGGAAAATACACACATGGGAAAATACACACACGGGAAAATACACACACGGGAAAATACACACGTGGGAAAATACACACACTGGAAAATCTTTTGAATATTTTTTTTAGTAGAGAGAGAGAGAGAGAGAGAGAGAAGGATAGATTTGATGAGTAACCATAAGAGAGAAAGATAGATTTAATGACTAACCATAAGAGAGAAGGATAGATTTGATGAGTAACCATAAGAGAGAAAGATAGATTTGATGACTAACCATAAGAGAGAAGGATAGATTTAATGACTAACCATAAGAGAGAAGGATAGATTTGATGGAAGAGTGGATGACCGGAATGATTCTCTGGTTAGGAAAGTGACAGAGGTGGGTGAGAAAAGGATAGGAAGGGTAAGGAATAGAAATAAAAGAAGTTTGATGAAGAGTTGGTGGAATAAAGATAATGAGAATGTGAGGAAGAAGAGGAAAGAGAGTAATAGGAAATGTAGAAGACTGAAGAAAAATGTAGGTAATAGGGGAGTATGTAGTGAATATTTTGTTATATGCAAATGATGTGGTGATTATGAGAGAGACAGGTGAGAGAGACAGGTGACAGAGACAGGTGAGGTTCTGTAGAGAATACTTGATGTAATTACAGAGTATGGGAATTATTTTAATGTCAAGTTTGGGAGTGATAAGATGGGGATGACCGGGATATAGGTAGTACGTGGAGACTGGGTGGAAATGGGATTGAAAGGACACAATATATAGATACTTAGGAATAATTGTGGATGAGAAAGGGTGTGATTGGACAAAGACTAATAGGTTATCAAGAGCAAACCAGTGGGTAGGAAGACTAGGAAGTGTGGCAAGGTGTAGAGCTAATAAGTATGAAGTAGTGTATGGTGTATGGAAAGGTAGGAAGTGTGTCAAGGTGTATGGAAAGGTAGGAAGTGTGTCAAGGTGTATGGAAAGGTAGGAAGTGTGGTAAGGTGTATGGAAAGGTAGGAAGTGTGGTAAGGTGTATGGAAAGGTAGGAAGTGTGTCAAGGTGTATGGAAAGGTAGGAAGTGTGGTAAGGTGTATGGAAAGGTAGGAAGTGTGGTAAGGTGTATGGAAAGGTAGGAAGTGTGACAAGGTGTATGGAAAGGTAGGAAGTGTGACAAGGTGTATGGAAAGGTAGGAAGTGTGGTAAGGTGTATGGAAAGGTAGGAAGTGTGTCAAGGTGTATGGAAAGGTAGGAAGTGTGGCAAGGTGTATGGAAAGGTAGGAAGTGTGACAAGGTAGTACAGAATAGGATAGGAAGATAGTGATAGGAAGAAGGATAGACAGTAAGAGAGTACCGTTGTAAAGGTAACACAGTCATCATCATCTGGCAACACTGACGCCTCAGATAATCACTGGCAACACTGACGCCTCAGTTTGTTTACCTCTTGATCTGGCAACAACAAGAGGAGGAGGCAGGTGCTTGGTGCTCTGAGCTCGAGGAAAAGTTTAGTGGCTGAAAAAAATTAGTGTAAGTGAAACGAAAGAGAAGAGGAGAGAAGAGAAACAAGGACGATGGGAAGAGGAAGAGGAAGAGGAGAAACGGAGAGGGGAGCAAGAAGAGGAGAAAGTGAAGAGAGTAGAGGAAGAGCCGGGTGGGGTGAGAAGGATGGTAGAAGACAACAGCCAACAAGGAGGGAACACAGGAAGGACGAGAGTCATGAGAGGGAGATAAGTACATGTGGAGAGTGTAAGGGCAGAGTAAGAGATGGAGAGAATGGTTTATTTTGTGAAATATGCCAGGGATGGATACATGCAGATTGTCAAGGAATATCAAAACAAATGTATGAACTTTTAGAGAAGGATGAAGAAGAATGGATTTGTAAAAAATGTAAAGGTACACTAAAGGAAAGGTTGAAGAAATTAGGAAGACTGGAAATGGAGAATAATCAAATTAAGGAAGAAAATAATATATTATTGGGAGAATTAAAAGATTGGAAGAATAAATTCCAATCAATAAAGGGAGAAATAATACAAGAGGTGACAAAAAATGTGATAGAAGAAATAAATGATAAATTTATGAAGGAAATTAAGAATAGGGTAGAAGAAGAAATGAGGGAGAGAGAGGAAAAAGACAAAAAAAAGAATAATCTAGTAATATATAATTTTGAGGAAAGCAATGCAGAAGAAGAAACGGAAAGGATAAGACATGATGAACAAAAATATAAAAGTTTGATGAGAGAAATTAGATGTGAAGAAATTAAAGCAGTGGAGGTGGTGAGACTTGGAAGGAGGGAAGAAGGAAGAAAGAGA
Source organism: Petrolisthes manimaculis (assembly GCA_034508575.1). Taxonomy (NCBI): domain Eukaryota; kingdom Metazoa; phylum Arthropoda; class Malacostraca; order Decapoda; family Porcellanidae; genus Petrolisthes; species Petrolisthes manimaculis. The sequence continues at coordinate 66,394 of JAWZYT010003612.1, read as the reverse complement.
CCATTATTGGTAAAACTAGAAAAGAAGCAGAGTAAATATGACATATTAAGAAATGCAAAACATCTAAAGAATACCAGAGAGGAGTGGGCTAGGAGAATTCAAATTAGTAAGGACTTGACAATCAAAGAGAGAGAGGAAACAAGGAAAGCATTGGAAATGCTAAGGGAGAAAAGGGGAAGAGGAGAACAAGGGTGGTATGTCCGAGATGGAAAATTGTTAAAATTTAAAAGATATCAAGAATAGGGGTGGAATACAGAGAGGGAGACAAAATTGGGGTTTAGATTAATTAATATGCAGGGACTAACTATAAATAAATTAATAGAATTGGAAAAATTAGTAAATTATAATCATTTTATATGTGTTACAGAAACCCAACAAAGATTTAATAAATTTAATGTTTCAGAGGGGCTATATAGAATAGAAAGATATAGGGAGGTGAATGAAAGAAAGGGGGGAGGACTAATGATATTAATGGATGAGAGAAATAGGGGACATGTGGAGGAGATTAAATCAAAACTTACAGATATTTTGCATTTAAAAATAACAAAACAGGATTTACATATAAACGTAGTTCTGCTATACTTTTCAGTAAAGGATAGGGAGAGAAATAATAAATTACAGGAAGAAATACAGGAAAAGATAATGGACTGTAAGGATGAAGGACTAATAATTATGGGTTTTTTTAATGGACACATAGGTATTTTGGGGAAACAAAAGCTAAATGAAAATGGGAAGAGAGTGTTAGAAATATTAGAGGCTATGAATGGCACATTATTAAACATGACACCAGAATGTGAAGGGATAAATACATGGGAATGTGGAAATAATAAAAGTGTGATAGATTATGTGATGATAAATAATGAAATGATAAAATATTATGAAAATATGGAAATAGACGAAGACAGAGAAAATTTTGATCTGTCAGACCATAACTTAATTGATATAAATTTTAAAATAAAGTCAGAAAAGGGAGAATTTAACAAGGGAAAATGGGAGGAGATAATGTATTATAAGGTTGATGAAGAAAACTCTAAATCTTTTTTAGAAAAACTAAAGAAGAGGATGGAACAAAAAGAAATAAATGAAATGCAGGAAATGGATGATATAATAAAAGAAATATCTGATAATGAAATGAAAAAAAGATTCAGATTAAAAACAAACCCCATAAACAAAAAAAGAGAGCCAATATGGATAAACAATGACATAAGGAGAGAAATTAAAATAAGGAAGGGAATAAATAGGAGTAAGAGAAATGAATTAAATGTAAATAGGAAAGCTGAACTTGAGAGAGAATATAAAACCCAAAAGTTAAAAACACAAAAACTGATAAAAGAGGCAAAACAGGCAAACGAAATAAAGGAAACAGAAGAAATAAAAAGTGATAGAAGCAATAAAAAATTATGGAATAATATAAATAAATTAAAAGCAGTAGAAGAAAAAAGTAGAGATATAGTAATATACAATAATCAGAAAATAAAACTAGGAGAGGAAGAGATAAAAAATCATCTAATAAGATATTGGGAAACTATATATAAAAAACATCCAAACAAGATAAAACAAGTATGGAATGAGGAAAGAAAGCTATTGTATGAAGAGGAATTAGAGGAGGACAGACCAAAGTACAGTATAAAGATAGATGGAGAGGAATGTGGAGTTAGGGAGGAAATTAGAGAACATATAGACATGCTATATAAAATACAAAACAATATAAGTAGGATGAAAAAGTCAGAAATAAATGAAGAAGAAATAGAATTTTTTTTGAAAACATTAAAACCAAAAAAGGCACCAGGTCCAAACCAAATAAAGCCGGAAATATACAAATTGTTAAAAAGGGATAGAGAATTATTAAGGATAATAAAAACATGTCTAAACAATATCTTAACTAAAAAAGCAGAAATTCCAAGTAGTTGGAAAATATCAAACACAAAAATGATACCAAAAATAAGTAAACCAACAGTGGAAAACTTAAGACCGATAGCTCTAACAAATATCTCTTATAAAATGATGATGGGCATAATAAAAAATAAAATTGAAGAACACTTAAAAAATAGTAATTCAATTTTGGATACACAGGCAGGATTTACAAAGGGAAATAGAATAGAGGATAATGTGTTAATTTTAAAATATTGTATAATGCAAAGCTTTAAATATAAAATACCACTTTTTGTAATAGCAATAGACTTTTCTAAAGCATATGACTCAATAAAAAGAGAAACACTAATAGAAGCAATGATATTTTTCAAAATAGATGCCAATATAATAGACTTGGTGGCTAGAATTTACTTAAACGACAAAACAAGATTATTCCTAGATAAGAAAAACTATGGAGAAATTAATATTACAAGTGGGATTAAGCAGGGTTGTACAGGATCAACAACACTTTTTAAACTAGTAACGTATATGATCATTCTAAAATTAAATAATATAAACATAGGATACAAGGAGGAAAACCTATACATAAACACATTATTTTATGCAGACGATGGGTTGGGGTTAACAAGGTCAGTAAAGGAAACAAGGGAATACATAACACACTTACACAATATAGTTGCAGAAGTAGGGTTGGATATAAATATGAACAAAAGTAATATTTTAATTTATAATTCAAGAGAAACACCTGAGGAAATAGGGGGAATTAAGGTGGTAGACACTATTAAATATTTAGGGATTACAATAGACAATAAGAGAAACTGTTTTAAGACCTATAAAGAAGAAATAATAAAAAAAGCACACAAATTAAGTAATTTGGTACCATCAGTGATTACAAGAAGCAGCAATAAATTATTAATAGGAAAATGTTATTGGAAAAATGTGGCCCTACCATCCATTATTTATGGAACAGACATAATAGATTTTAATAAAAATGAAATAAAGAAATTACAAAGTATAGAAAATAAAGTATATAGAAATATCTTAGGAGCAGTGAACGGAACTCCAACATGTACTCTGAGAGGTGAAATTGGTGCATCAAGTGTATTAACAAGGTTAAACACTTAATAATAGAGTGGGATATGAAAAAAAAAATATATAACAAAGAAAATACTTTGGTAGGTGAAATTTATACAAGTTTAAAAGAAAATCATAAAACTGAAAAGTGGATGAAAAGTACACAGGAAATCATTAAGGAATTAAAGATAAATGAAAATACTATAAAGAAACTAAAGAAAGAAAAGATAAAAAGCAAATTTAGAGAAAAGGATAAAATTGAATGGGAAAAGGATTTAAACCAAAAAGAAAGTTTAACATTATATAAAAAATATAAGACAGAAATAAAACAAGAAAATGTAATATATGATAACACGTATGGATCAGTTTTGTTATTTAGGTTAAGAACCAACACCCTAAATTTAAGTGATAGAAAGAGATTTATAGGAGAATCAGAAAAGTGTGAAGGATGTGGAGCAGAAAAGGAAGATTTAGAACATTTTTTACTCTATTGCCCTAACTTACAGAATATAAGAAATACATCAAGATTGTTTCAACAGCCTTATATAAGAGATAAATGTGGACAATTATTATTCGAAAATATTGAAAATATAGAAAACTTAAAGGAGGTGTTAGTGGAGTTGTGGAAAAAAAGACAAAAAGCTCAGACACCGTGAACAAAAAAGCACACAAAAAGAAGTAAGAGGGGAGCCGTTGCAAAGGCAATTCCCCCACACAGCAACTGAACTGAACTGAACTGGCAACACTGACATTCTGACAACAATAACTGTAAGTACTCAACACCTCATGGTTCATATTAAAAAACATTCGTGGTGCATACGATGGCATAGTACCGATACGATGACTCCACATACAAACCAGAGAACCGTCATACAGTACCACACCATCGTATATACCACGGATGTTCTTGAATATGGCCTATTTAGTTGTATTTTTCTTATCTGTTTCTCCGTGGCCATGTGCCTTCTATAGATAAAATGGACATGCATTATATAATGACAAATAATAATTTGGTATACTAATAATAAAAATAATTTGGTAAATATTAAATGAATTACCGTTATTGTGTACAGTTTTTCTACTTTCATTATTCACTTATTTAGACCATTCTATGACTATTTTCTACCTTTATTATTCACTTATATAGACCATTCTATGACTATTTTCTACCTTTATTATTCACTTATATAGACCATTCTAAGACTATTTTCTACCTTTATTATTCACTTATATAGACCATTCTATGACCATTTTCTACCTTTATTATTCACTTATATAGACCATTCTAAGACTATTTTCTACCTTTATTATTCACTTATATAGACCATTCTAAGACTATTTTCTACCTTTATTATTCACTTATATAGACCATTCTATGACCATTTTCTACCTTCATTATTCACTTATTTAGACCATTCTAAGACTATTTTCTACCTTTATTATTCACTTATATAGACCATTCTAAGACTATTTTCTACCTTTATTATTCACTTATATAGACCATTCTAAGACTATTTTCTACCTTTATTATTCACTTATATAGACCATTCTATGACCATTTTCTACCTTTATTATTCACTTATTTAGACCATTCTAAGACTATTTTCTACCTTTATTATTCACTTATATAGACCATTCTATGACCATTTTCTACCTTTATTATTCACTTATATAGACCATTCTAAGACTATTTTCTACCTTCATTATTCACTTATGTAGACCATACTATGACTATTTTCGGTAATAGTCAAGCGTTTGTCCATAATCTGCTTTCGACTCAAGGTTTTCAGATTGCAATGCTTTATAGTGTGTTTTGAACTAATTTAGGTAATTCTGCATAAAAGTTCCACATGTTTTTGTTGTTTTTAAGTTGTTCCTGCCTATTTTTACTTGTTCTATTCATTAGTGACCATAATATTGATTGGAAACCACTTGGTTTATACATATTCCCTAACCCCTTCCATCTTGGGGGAGAGCACTGGGAATCGGGGGTTTGGGTTGTGGGAAAACACGTAAATTAGTTTATCTTGAGTTTTATAGTAGTTTGTTGGGAAAATATGTACATAAGTCCCACACGGCAAATATGTACTATTTATGTGTATTTCAGTATGGAATAATGTTATATGTTCGTGTGTAATGAATATAATTGGCGGTTGCACTTACTTTAGCCAAATAACCTTTCAAAATATTGCGAGCGTAAGTCCAGCGCGGCGATTCAGACCAAGTCCAGCGTAGCAGTATAAGTCTACGGTGTCTATATCCTAATGCACTACTCAGCACTAGCCTCATTGCATTATCTACATTCTCGTGACGAAGTAGTTCCGAAATAACTACACAGAATTACATATACTTGCAACTCAATCTATGGTTACATGTCAACATTACATGCATTTTAACTACCTCTATTATTCTTAATGTCTAGTTGTCTTATATCGATGTTATTTTCAATTTTCCACAATTTTGTATTTCCTTTGTCACTTTTTTATATATTTATGTGTCGGGTAAGGGTATATTTACATTGTGATATCAGTCTACACTGTACCTTCCACCAAGATACACGTTGCTCCAGGAGTCCATCTACTATAGTGTCTTCCACATTATCTACATAGCCTAATTGTACATCCATGTCGGTATGTAATTGTTATTGTTAAGATTAGTGTTTATTAATCATGTTGGTTAAGAGTGTATTAACGTATTTCTTCTTTGTTAACGTGAACAATCACCTCTTAATATAAATACTTAAGCCAAACTGAAAAACCCAAGATCTCAAGATTTTGGAAACAATCCCTAGATAATAACTTAGAACCAAAGGATTGGAGAATGCAAGGGTTAGGACTGGAGGATGTGAGGTAAGGATCAGAGGATGCTAGGGTTAGGACCGGAGGATGTGAGGTTAGGACCGGAGGATGCTAGGTTAGGACCAGAGGATGTGAGGTTAGGACCGGAGGATGTGAGGTTAGGACCGGAGGATGCTAGGTTAGGACCGGATGATGTGAGGTTAGGACAGGAGGATGCTAGGTTAGGACCGGAGGATGCTAGGTTAGGACAGGAGGATGTGAGGTTAGGACCGGAGGATGCTAGGTTAGGACCAGAGGATGCTAGGTTAGGACAGGAGGATGTGAGGTTAGGACAGGAGGATGCTAGGTTAGGACAGGAGGATGCTAGGTTAGGACAGGAGGATGCTAGGTTAGGACCGGAGGATGCTAGGTTAGGACCAGAGGATGCCAGGGTTAGGTCTAGGTAAGGTCAGGTTGGTTCGACTGTCTTTAATTAAAAATATCAAGTAGGAATTCCATAGATTTTGGGATATTTTTGTAGTGCCAAAACTTGGCTCAGATTTTCTATTTTTCGACATTTAGCCCTCTTGAAAATTGCAAAACCCGAGCCAACTTTCGGCAAAAGTTGGCTCGGGTTTTCAATTTTTCGATATTTATGCATGTTAACAAACTACTATAAAACCAAAATAAGCTAATTTACTTGTTTTCCCCCACCCAAAACCCCGGATTCCCAGTGCTCTCCCCCAAGATGGAAGGGGTTAGGGAATATGTATAAACCAAGTATTTTCCAATCAATATTATGGTCACTAATGAATACAACAAGTAAAAATAGTCAGGAAAAAACAACAACGTGGATCTCTTATGCAGAAATACCAGTTTTTTTCTCTTAATAATATTAAAAGGGTGCAGGAATAGGGGACAGGCTTGGGGGGAGTTTAGGGTGGTGCGGGAATAAGGGGATAGGCTTGGGTGGGTTGTGGGAGGTGCGGGAGTAGGGATACAGGCTCTAGGGGAAAGGCTTTCTACCCATCCCAGGTCTATCACCCTATTCATGCACCCCCCAAACACCCCCCCTAAGCTTGTCCCCTACTCCCACACCCTCTTAATAATAATAATAATTGTAGGCTACACATACACACATACATACATACATATTGTGTGCGTTACTTATGTATACAAATTTTCCAGGCTGTGTGTACATGGCAGAAACAACAAGAGTTTAAACAACAACAACAACAACAAGATGGTATTTATAATTATTATTATTGTGTATGATATTATTATTATTGGAATATTTTTACAAGTTGCCACAACTCCATTTCTAGAATTTTACTATTACCAGTGTTTATATTTCACTATTACAAACCCCTTTTCTATATACCATTTCTTCTGCAAATGCTGCATAACAGTAGTTACCTCTTATAGTTAGGTCCCGGTAGTGTGTCCCAGTCCAGATTAGGTTAGGTTAGGTCCCGGTAGTGTGTCCCAGTCCAGATTAGGTTAGGTTAGGTCCCGGTAGTGTGTCCCAGTCCAGATTAGGTTAGGTTAGGTCCCGGTAGTGTGTCCCAGTCCAGATTAGGTTCGGTTAGGTCCCGGTAGTGTGTCCCAGTCCAGATTAGGTTAGGTTAGGTCCCGGTAGTGTGGCCCAGTCCAGATTAGGTTAGGTTAGGTCCCAGTAGTGTGTCCCAGTCCAGATTAGGTTAGGTTAGGTCCTAGTAGTGTGTCCCAGTACAGATTAGGTTAGGTTAGGTCCCGGTAGTGTGTCCCAGTCCAGATTAGGTTAGGTCAGGTCCCGGTAGTGTGTCCCAGTCCAGATTAGGTTAGGTTAGGTCCCGGTAGTGTGTCCCAGTCCAGATTAGGTTAGGTCAGGTGAGGTCTGACTAATTTCTACTGTATATTTTTTTCTGTTTTGGTCCCGGTAGTCTGCCCAGGTTAGGACCCGGTAGTTTGCCCAGGTTAGGTCCCGGTAGTCTGCCCTGGTTAGGTCCCGGTAGTCTGCCCAGGTTAGGTCCCGGTAGTCTGCCCTGGTTAGGTCCCGGTAGTCTGCCCAGGTTAGGTCCCGGTAGTCTGCCCTGGTTAGGTCCCGGTAGGTTAGGTTAGGTTAGGTTAGGTTAGGTCCCGGTAGTCTGCCCTGGTTAGGTCCCGGTAGTCTGCCCTGGTTAGGTCCTGGTAATCACACTAAATCCTTCTAGGAAATAAACAAAATTCCAGTGAAATCCTGTTGTGGCAACTTGTAAAAATTTACCAGCATTTCTTCCACAAATGCCCCGTTTCCAAAATAGGTCATATTCATATGGGGCAATTTGAAATTAGCCTGACCATACCTGACCTAACTTAGACTGCATCAGACTACCAGGACCTAACCTAGGCAAACTGCCGGGATATGACCGATGTAAACTATCGTAAAGTGATCGTGGTTTTTGCCTAGAGCCGCGTAGTGCTGGGTCCAGGGAATTGGCCCCAGTCACTTTTTATATAAGTTTACACTGAGAGAAACACCATAGCTGAAAAGTGTGTTAGAATGGTCCAAAATACTAACCTCGTTATATCGGACCCCGTTAAAACCGATTTCGGTTATAACGGACACAATCAGCTGGTTTTTTTTTTTTTTTTGGCTGAATTCTGGTTTCTCTATTTTTTTCTATTATATTTTTTACATTATATAGTAGGTATATTATTTACACATCATTACATACCTATTTATGTATATTAACAGTTGCCTCTCGAATAAATCTGAGGAGTTCTTATACAAAACGAGCGAAATCATAATGAACATGTCACGTAATGATATCACTGTCATCTGCGAAGCGTGTGTGTGTGTGTGTGTTGCCACCACTTCTCCCTCGCTCCTTCCCCCCCTTATCCTCAGTCTCCATTCACCCCAGCCCAATGTCAAGGGAATTATAGGCCTAACATGCGTTGTCACCTTGTGTTTGACTCGCTCGTTTTTAGTAATTTACGAGTTAACCACCAGCTTCATGTCAGGTGGTGCATTTACAAAACGGAAGGTCATATCCTTCCATATCAAGAAGGAAGGGTTTTCTCGGACAGAGAAAGGAGAAGGAAACACCAGAGTGTGTGGTTGATATAAGTAAACAAACGATATCACGCGCTATCTCCCCTCTTCCCCCTACTCTCCCCCCTACCACCACCACTACCACACACACTATCTCCCCTCTTCCCCCTACTCTCCCCCTACCACCTCCACCACCACGGATGTCCCAGACTCATTTAAGTCATTACTCAAAATTGCGTTATTCGAGAGTCAACTGTATCTATATTTTGTGATAATTTTTGTATTTATTTTTTGTTCTTACCCCTCATAAAAATTTGTCGCTATAACGGTCAAACGGCAATAACGGACACCCTCTCCCCTCTATTAGTCCGTTATAACGAGGTTTAACTTTATACAATATAGTGAACACTGTTCTTGTGTAAATTTACCTTATTATTATTATTATTATTATTATTGGATAAATTTTCGGTAAATATTGCAATTATTTTTCTGCGTCCTCGATTTTCACACTTTCTGTTCAACCAGAATGTCCATTTCTTTTCCCGTTTTTATTTTCGAGACTTATGTGGAATATGTAAATAACATTAATAACATTTGTATACATTTTCCTTTGTATGTATTTACTTTGAAATGGGAGCGAGGTTTTCCTAGCAGGTCCCCAACTTCCCACCTCTGCGTGCAGTGTTGCCAGATTAAGGAATACTTTCATGTTTTAGGCAAATTTTGTCCACACGGGAAATCGTAAGATGAATGTTCAATAAGTAGTCCAGTTAGGCGGGAAATTCAATAGTATAAAATTGGGACAAATAATATTTGATCCCCAGATAAAATAACCTGGGCTGCGTTCAGGAAGGCAGCGCGGGTGGCGCGCGACACTCGAAATCGTTCAGGAAGGCAGCGCGCGCTGTCTGTGCGCCGCAAAATGCATCACCCAGGCGTCGCGGCTTTGAGAGGTGGGGCGCCCGCGACCGCCACCCTCAATTGTAAACAAAGATGGCCGCCCAAACATTGAAGATACAGTGCCACTACTGCCACATTTTGCTTAATAATGTCAATTCCTTGGCATTGCAACTATCATCATGCCCTGGTAAGTAAAGAACGTAACCGCAAGTATAGATGGAAGTGAAAATAAAGCAATATTATTGAGCAAATTTGAAGTAATGGCTGTCTAATGAAGAGTGCGAGGGTTGTTGTGAGCAGTACATTTGTTAAAATAAGTTTATAAATGATCTAGCATGTTGCATGCATTGTATTGTTGGTATATTTATTGGGTTGATGTCAAAGTTTTGTTTGTTATAGATAGTTTCAAGGGAATCCATTTTGACAGCCACGGATGAGCATCAGTCCATAGTACACGTCTATGAAGGCAGCCACACTGAATTACCAGCAACAATATAACTGAAGCACCTGTAGTTCAAACTACTAAACAACAGATGATGGTTGGCAAATATGTTTAGTTTAATTAACCACAGAGAATTGAATCATTGTGACTGGCTGAGGGAACAAACTTATGTTCATTACAGTTCATCTTTGCTCATATTTATTGGAATGGACAAACACTCTCCTCAAATCAAGTCATAATTATTGCTACTTGGTCTAGGTGTCTACTTTTAGTCGCAATCTGTATTGAACCTGCATAATACAGGGTGTCCATAAATTATCAGAATAACTTTACATGTTCATGAAAGGTAATCTGTTCACATAATTATGGACACCTTGTCTGGCATGTTAACTTTAAGATTCATATAGATTATATCCAAGGTTTAGATATCTACAAGCAGTGTTGCTTTTTACAGTCCAAAAGTGCCTCCCAGTTGGTAGGGAGCTCAACCTACCACTTGGGGAGGGAGGGGTTGGTATTTAACCCTTAAAGGACCGGGCCCGGCATATGACGGGTTGCCGCTAAAGGACCGGGCCCGGCATATGCCGAATTGCTAAAATTCCCCAAGGTTAAGGAATTTTCCCCATTTTTTTTTACTCCAGACGTTGGCTACACTGGTTTATAGTAGGATGGGATGCTCAGACTGAGTACACACTGCCTTTTCTAGGGTAAAATTGAGGAATTATTGATCTTGTTATGTCCGAGTGTGCTGGTGAGCGGCTTAGCCGACGAGCGCCTACCCCCATTTTCTACTACCTCGCCACGGTCACCACACCCACACAAACACTAGCGCTCAATGTACGGCGACAGTACCTCATTCAACTCATCATAATTCTGTAACCATTAAACCTACAGACTTCCCATTGGTACCAATAGAAAGAGGAAGAGTTGCTCGTTCTCATGGTACTAAAATAATTCACTCGTTCATTGTAGGTTAAGAGTACAGAGCATGTAAAAACAGGCTATTTTACGTGTTTTTCGCTCAACCCCCGGTCCTGGTGGGCACAGTATTTTCACTACCCCCGGTCCTTTAGGGGTTAAGAGTTAACGCATTTATTGTTTAAGGCCGTTGCATTTTAAAGTTTGGGGAGATACAACCCCCCCGCCCCACGCCCCCCCCCCCCCCCCAACCCAATCTCCATAAACAATTCGTTTTCGCCATATTTGAACTAGATTCATTGGAAAAACACTACAGTGCATTAAATAGAATTAGTCTGACCTCACCTGACCGAATCAGGACCACGGCAAATTACGATAACGACCAAAATAAGATAATGGGGGGCGATATTAGAATTTGGAGGGATCTCGGAACCAGTGTTGCCATGTCTGCTTGACGAAATTTCGCTAACTTCAACATCAGAATGTCCTCTTGAACATTGATGGTCTTTTAGGTACTTCATCTGGTAGAAATTTCCCTGTTTACTCTTGAACGAGCTGTAAATTATTTTCTTGTGTAGACTTCGAAATTCCCTAAAACAGAAAAATTTCCCTGCATCTGGCAACACTGCTTTAGAGCCAATGTATACATTCCACCCCCCATTATCCTATTTTGCTCGTTATCGTAATTTGCTGTGGTCCTGATTCGGTTAGGTAAGGTCAGACTGATTCTCAGTAGTGTTTTTGCGTTTTTATGACAAATCTAGTTCAAATATGGCGAAAATGAAGTGTTTATGGAGATTGGGTTGGGGGGGGAGGGGTTGTAGGGTTTTTGGGTTGGGGAGGCATGGGGTGGGTTGTATCTCCCCAAATATTAAAATGTGACGGTCTTGAACAATAAATGCATTAAAAATACACTATAAAACATTGCAATCTGAATGCCTTCAGTACAAACCAGATTATAGTCCAACACTAGAAACACTATTACCGAAAAGTGTTTCAGAGTGATATGAATTTGTGAATAAAGAAGATAACAACATTGTATTAATAAATGCCAATAGAATGGTTAATTACCAGTTATTTTTTTTACTCATATTTCATAATGGTTTTCATTATCCATATATATTTTATTTTAATTAAACATTTGGATAAATTTCAGGCAAAATTTATGTAGCTTTTACAAGATTTTTTTCAAGTGATTAGTTCATTTTTAGCTTCCATTTATTGTGCAAATATCCTGTTTTAGCCATACATAAATAACCTAACCCAACCTAAACCAACCCAACCCAACCTAAATCAACCCAACCCAACCCAATCTAACCTAACCCAACCTAACGCAACTTAACCCAACCTAATCTAATCTAATTTGGACTATTGCAGACTATCGGAACCTATCCTTAGCAGACTACCAGGACCTAACCTAGGCAGACAATTAGAAGTTTCACAAGGTAAGTAAGACCTAGATCAAAGTTATTATTATTATTATTATTATGACATATACCGTACCGTAAAACACCTAAATTTAGGAAACTTTTTACATGCGTTAATAATGGTGCAATTATTATTACATATACCGTACCGTAAAACACCCAAACTTAAGACATTTTTTACGTGTGTTCTGTTAATAACGGTACAATGTTAATGCCATTAGTATCATGTGGCAGCCAGCCAGGTACAGTACCTACTGAATAGACAAACAAAATTAAGCATGATAAATTTGCTTATTCATTTTTTCAATTTTCAAGTGTCTGAAGTTCGGCAGAAATTTCTGAACTTTGGACAGCTCTTTCCAACTTGGGACAGTGTCAGTGTTGCCAACTTTAATTTTTGGAAGGCGTAATTTACCAAAAAAGCAACAAAACTTGCTATTTTTTATAATATTATTTATTTTTGGAGGTAAAATTAATACTATTCGAGTGACAAAAGGGAAGTTAATGAATACAGGTTATACATAGTGAGTAATGCTACATTTATTATATCAATAGACCATAAGTCCGAAGTGAAGTATGTGTAATTAAGTAATTAGTGGGGTGTTTTTTGTGACGTAAATGTCCTCTGTCCCCCTTCATGAACGTCCACTTTCTGTGTGTGAATTCCTGGCGCTGTAGGTGGTCACATGACAATTTGTATAGCCCGACAGACAAACAGAATCTCTTCATTTAGATTTATTTATACTGGTAATGATACATTGTCATCAGCATCATCATCTTACAGCTATGGATGAAAGAAAATAATGTACTGTACAGTGTACCCCACATATACGTGGCTTTTAATTACCCGAATTTAAAAGTAGGCTGTAAGCATAATTGTGGCACTGAAATTAAAAATACACGTGAAAATTTAAATTATGCGCGCGATGCGGAAGACGATTCGCATTTTAGAAGGTGCGGTGGCCATTTTGTGACATCACGGTGCGGTCCATTTAAGCCGCGATCAAACGAGTTCATTCATGATTTACTCCATTCAGTCCATTGTTAGCTTTGTGGTGGTACGGTTATATTTGTTTGTATTCTGTGTTCCCACACGTGCTTCCGCTTGGGTTAATAATGGAGCTCTGAAACCCTCCTAGCCCAGCTCTTAAATGAAAAAAAATTTAGCAAAACTACTCATACCTTCTCCAGATCAGGTTCTTTTTTATGGCATTGAGTAGCCAACCCTTCAGTATGTCTCTTGATGGATATTTCATCCTCTGATTCTAGTGTTGTGGGAAGATAGTTAAGGGGACCTTATGGCATTCAGGTCATCATACAGAAAGAATGGCAGAAAATTCATGAAACTGTAACACAATGATGATATGGTCACAAAAATGCTTCATACCCAAAATTAAAGTATTCTGATTATTTTATTTATTTTTATGATTTTTTTAAAAAGAATTTTGAGTTTTAATAACTCCGTCAATTCTGCAAGTAAAATATACTTTCATAGCTTTTTTTATAAAGTAGATGTTCATTCCCATAAAAGCATTTGTCAATTATGTAAAATATTGTTAAGTTTTTAAGATATTAAAAAAAAAAAAAAAAAAAAAAAAACTCATAAAATCCTTTTTTTTATATATGTATCAGAAATTTGACAAATGAATGTCTTCTTTATACCGTACTCTTTAGAATAAACTTTACAAAATAAAACTTGGTTAGAAAATGAAAAAGTTATTATTTGCAAAAGAGTATCTTTTCGGTAAAAAAGTTATTATGAAAAAACGGCTCACAAAGTTTGGCTACAAAATACTTATATAACATTATTCTTGACAGAAATTTCTACTATATAAGTTTTATAGATAGGTTTATGTAGTTTAAAAAAAAAGAAGTAATTTTAAATTGAATAATAAATAAAAAAGATACAGCATTTTGAATGTAAATACCCGTAGGAAAATTTAGTGGTGACTGCTAAAATAAAGAGTAGTTTTACTATATTATGCCGTTTTACCATACCGTAAGGAGGGGTGAGTTCGGACATTTTCTCGAAAAAATGTTCTAGTCGAGTATTCTTCTTCAAAGAAGCAATCAATCAGAAATTGGTTTTTGTGGTTCTTTTCCTTTTGATTCCCTCTTGCTGCCATAGGGATAACGTTTACTTGTGTAATGCCTAAGTAGGATAAAAAAAAATAATTCTCCCAATTATAAATTTGATAAAAAATCTGAATGGTGTCAAACTTCTCCTGTGAAACACAAACCAGAACACCAATAAGTCAATAACAAGTGTCATTTCTCATAATATTTAGTAGAATGAAAATAGAGATATTGAAACTGTTCCTACCTGTACTGTATCTCATTATGCTCCAATGGGTTTCTAAAGAAATCTTCACTATTTATAAAGTAATGTGGGGTGAGTTCGGACACGAGTAAAATCCATTAAAATGTTGTTATATTGGCCAGAATGGAGACACGTGAATCATATTCACGTGGAGTGAAACTACAAAGACAAAACGCATGTGAAACTCAGAGAGAAAGTACAGAAAAAAACTCAGGAGAAACCACAGGTAATGAAGTGTCAGAACAAAATCCTAAGCTACACGACTGCCTGATAGTTCACATCTGTAATTAAATTAAAAAGATATAGCATTATTATATGGCTGTAGTAATTGAAGTCATACTGACCCATAAAGTCAGATTCCTAAAACATGTTCCAGGAACACACAATGTATTCATCAACTCCAGTGTTCCAGGGGACCAAAGTTGTCAGATTGAGGTAGATGACATACAGGTAGTCATGTACTCTAGTGAACCAAAGTTAGGTAAAAGGGAGAAAATGATCTTTGATATTGATGTAAATTGCTGGCCTAAGTAGGCCTAATCTTTCTACACTCAAGGTAGAGTCAATGTTCTGTTGTCATTACCGGTATTCTATGTGATAATCATGTTTAATTTTTAGTTAAAGTGCCTTAAGTATATTGTAAAACTGTGCTCACAGTAGAGTTACAAAATGGTCAAGTACATTGTAAAACTGTGCTCAAAGTAGTGGGTAGAGTTACAAAATGGTGCTCATATCTTGCCACACAAAGTACCCTGAAGGGGTCATTTTTTTTCTTTGTCTTTCATTGTTAAAAGCTTTAATTTGTTTCTGTTCTTCACTGTACCAATCTGCATACCAAGTGTCTTTCTTTCCTTGAATAATATGGTGATAATGTGATATCGTAGGTTTAGTTCACTCACCAGTACAAAGGAAGTGCTAACGCTACAAAATGGCAGGTTACGTTTTTTTTAAACTTGCCAGATGTCCTAATACACCCCTCATGTGTTCAGGAAGAACGTAGGGTCAAAGATTATCCATTAACAGCATAAATCAATGGAGGTCCGAACTCCCCCCCTATATGTCCAAAGTGACCCCCCCCCCCCAGGGGGAGTTCGGCCACCCGTTCAGACACGTCTCCACATTAGTTAAGAATCTAAAAAAAATTTGGTAGTGTTATAAATTGATAGCACATTGGGCCAGCTATCTATAGCATACATAACATTTGGTATAATCCAAAATACATGGGTAGGAGACTTGAAAAACCTTAAAAAAAGTTACGAACTCACCCCTCCTTACGGTACTATATATCATTACCATATCATAGGTGGTACAATTTTTCCACACGACCCAAGGGGTGGTTTGCTAGTGCGTTTTTTTGGTTTGACGTGAGTTTTCCCTGTAGGCCTAATCTCCGGTAACAGTACAGTACTGTACTTTGCACAGAGGTGGGTGATTAGCTAATATCCACCAGGAACATAATCACTTGTATAGTCTTCTGTAGTCTTCTTCCTTTTCCTCCTCTTAACAGTCTTCTTTGCAGATCCCAAGAGTCGTAGTTGTTCTTGAATTTCTAAGCCTCGGGCATCATGTACCCCTCCCAGGATTTTGTACAGAAGACACCCTGACTTGTACCCAGTGTTATGTTCCAAGGCAGACATCAGGAAGGCAAACTTCACCTTTTTGTGGCCATGGAATTTCACCTTCATGTTTTTTTTTCCAGAGCTTTGAATGAAAGGACTCGTTCACATTTTGTGTATTTCCCTTGATGCACCTTCCTAATAAGTCTTGCTTAGTTAGGTCTCTATATATTATTGCTACTGCCTGTCTGTCCTCTTTGCTGTTGATGTGGATTCTCTCTCTCATTGTGTTATGTGATGGTGGAGTCTTGTTATTGGCTAGAGCTCTGTTGTAGAAACACCAACATTCCTTGCCTTGTGGACACTTTAAATGTCTTTGATCTGTGTCGGAGCTTGTGACATGGAGGTAAGATGCCATTATTTCTGACTCCAGTTCTGCAATTTTTGACTTGTCTCCTGTCTTTTCCACAAATCTTCTTACTGTTGTACCATAATACCCAGCAAGTTTATCAGTCACTTTGTCTGTCAGTTTTCCTATTCCACCAAGTTTACTTTTCATTCTTACATTTCCAGTTTTTGTCTGCACAACCTCAGAAAGTTTTTTTTTTTTCAATGACCTCAGTCTGGTACCAAGCCTCTTTGAGATATGATTCTGTACTTGTTATGGCTCTGGAGGATCGCAATGCAGACATTAGGAAGGGAGCCAATGAAGCAGCTCTTCCATTCATGATTCTGTGGACCATCTCTAGAACAGGGAATGCAGCTGGACGCAAGGACTCGATAGATGTGGACAATTTCCTTATGCTTCAAGTTGACAATCAGAAGCAACAGCGAAGTTTGGATAATTCCTAGCCCTTCACGAGTCTGTAAACATTGCATGGTAGCAATGTTTCTTTTGTGTGTGCGAATGTCACGAGTCACAATTGACTAGTGACATATTAGTCAATATGTAGCAGGGATAAGTATTAACATCTTCACTATTCAGTAAAAGATGTCCAGTTATATATCATCCTGTTTTTGTACAAACATGATTGTGCAGATACAATGGATGAAATGATAGAAAACCTTAGCCAAAAATCAAAATAACACAACTAACTCGTGAGTAGAAGGTGAGTACGTGGGGATTATATTGCATACATATCGAAAGCCCCACGTAAAACAATTAAATGTTCGCAAACCCCGAAAAGGTTTGTTACACACTCCTCCATTATAACATGATAATCTATACTCCGTATGGTCCATCACCACTGTTCATCTTGCACACAGCATTGTATGCAGATGAATCTCCATCTCCAACAAATGTAACATATCTGAGTTTCGTTGCCAAAGATCTTCCCCACAATGTTACAGCAGCTGCTGATTCCATCTTGCCTGATGATTCACTAAAGTTCTTCTGACAGTCATGTTTACTCTTCCACTGAAGGTACTTGGGACTAAATGACTTATCCTTTTTTACCATTTCACTCCAATAGGTGCATGTTTGACAATATTTACTGTATGGGTGACCATCTACAATGTAACCAGTATGAGCCTCAATAATTATACCTGCTCCTACCAGTGATGTGTGGCCACGAGTCATCCAAGTACCATCATACACCTTATCTATTGGTAAAATTCCATCTGAATCAGGGAAGATATTTAGCTCTGAACTATAATAATCAAAGATGGCTTTCACTACATATTCATTTCTTCATACTTGACTCTAGCCATTTCTTCTAGTCTTCTTTCATGTAGCACAAATGTAGCAACACACATCAAAGGGATCCCAAGGGATGTAGCCAAAGATCTCATACCTGAATATCCCAAGTCATGCTGCATACAAAAATATATTAATGACAGGGTGTTTTGTACTAAACACTTTCTTTGCTCTTCAATTTTAACTTTTTCTTTAGCCCAGTCAAACATAATTTGGCCACACACACCACACTGTACCTGGTAATCTGCATAACAAAGATGTGCTTTATATAACAGTTCAGATTACTCACTGCAGACACTGCACCTAATAAGTTTTGCCATAATTTCAAGAAAACTGATACTAATGACTCCATTTTCAAAGGAAACAGATGGAAAAGATGGTAATTTATTGTCTAACAGCTTCTTCCTTAGAGCAGCGGAACTTTCACATTGGTGTACAGTACCTGAGGTGGTTGCTTGATCCTCGGTGCTGGATGGTAGATCATCAGGGTTGGTTGGAGAAAGACTAAAGCTGGTAGATGGAAGTGTAAAGCTTGTAGATGGTTTCTGGTTGTTGGTAGAGCTGGCTATGGTCGGTGTAGCAGGGCTGGCTATGGTCGGTGTAGCAGGGCTGGCTATGGTCGGTGTAGCAGGGCTGGCTATGGTCGGTGTAGCAACAACAGGTGGTGGCAAGCCATACTTTCTCCTCGCTCCTCTTCTCTCTACATTATAAGTTATAGCCTTTATTGACATTGAAGAATGTCGACAAAGTTTAAAACGTGAGACACGAGGCATTATGAGGTGACAGGTCGTCGTACAAGGAAGATAACAGAAATAACAACGAGTCTGGTAAACAGCGCTCTCGTCTCTCACGTCCTTGGCTGTCTTCTTCTTCTTCTTGTTTATGTATGTATGTATGTCTTGGTCACGGGACTTGCTGCCTCCCTTGCTTGAGGCCCAAATATCGTACAACAACCACAACACCTTGGATTTTGGAAAGAGTACTAGAATTTATGAACAAAAAAATATAACCAAAATCTTCACTACATCATATGGCAACACTCCCAGTCACCTGATCCATTTAAATGCCCCACTGGGTATTTAAATTCGCGCAAAATCCAAAACAAATATACGCCTGGCACAGCTAATGAGTTCAGCTAAGCAAACATACCAGAATCTCCATTTCGAATATTTTGACTAAAAATGGTATATGAATGCCATAGCTTCCCCTTAATGATACCGTAAGTTGTGGGAACATTTGGTGTTGGTCCAGATGTTTTCTTTTTCTTGTGTGCTACAACTTCAGTGAGAGATGAGTCTTGCCCTTTCCTGCTGTTCTGAAATTATTGCTGTATCCGAACCTTCCACTGTAACAGTACCGGTACTTCATGTTGTGTTATTTCAGAGTTGGACAACATGACAGCAAAGGCAGCAAGTGCTACACTTGCCATACTCTGATACTGAGAACTTGTTGGATACCTAAAATGAAAACGAAAGATACCATTAATATTTTTTAATTATAAATTTTTATGCAAGCTTTGGAATATTAAAGTATTGTGTATCTATCTACAGTATTTACCAGTAGTTGTAATGACTTGTTCCCTTAGTGAACTCCCTCTCAGAAGAGTCTCCTATTTCAACTGATGCTACACAATACATTTACTAGATATAATGGGCTTCTTATATTATTTTTACATTTGTTTCCTAGATATTTACTAGCTTACACTTCCACTGGTCTTTGCTGTGGGACTTAAATGAATAATAAGCCTACTATTGTCCATATTAAAGTAAGAAGAAACAGACAAAACTAGCAATAACAATACAGTACTTGAAAATGTTACATGGTAACATTAGTTTATTCTGAACTAAACTTTTACTGTTGTACTTACAGTACATTGTTGTACTCTGTGGTGACATTATTGTAGATTACAGAATGTAGGTCCTTTATGTCACTCGGATTCAGTGGTATTCTCTTCTGGGCTTTTGATCTAAGAACATTGGACAAGGCCCTAGATGGAATGTTGTAGTTGTCAGGGAAGGCTTTGCTTACTAAGAACATTGGACAAGGCCCTAGATGGAATGTTGTAGTTGTCAGGGAAGGCTTTGCTTACTACTGTACTGATTTGTTTCTGTGTTTACACCATTTTTGTAAAAGCAAGGTTTTGTCTTTCATATATTGTACAGTACTAAGGTACAATTATTGGGTAAACCCTCCCATATCAGAACCTCACCCACTCTTACCACCACTTGCCTCTCACACAGACTCACAAATAATCATATATACTGTACTAAATATTCATTGATAAATATTCAATTACACATGTTTCTTTCATAATAGACCTTTGTTTCAGTCTGAAACCTTAAACTATTGAAGCAGAACACGATCATTTAAGAAAACACCATGCAGAAGATGAACCTTAACCCTTAACGTCCGGACCGCGGTCATAGACGGCCCCAGGAAGCGCCCGGGTGGTGTCTTACACCCGTGCCATGTGGTGACCGGGCGGGATGAAGCACCGCTATTGCCAATGTCGGCATTTGCGAGCCCAATTTGGCGTGTTTTTTTTTACTTGGCTATACTTCACCACCATCCCTACAAATCACCATCGTCAGTCAGTGTGTTACTGACTGTAAACATGGATGGATGTGGATTAGATTTCTCGTGCGTGTCCGATTCTGTGTTGCGCCATGCTTACTTACAACACTGACTGCCACCCGCGCGGGCCACGTTCAGTTGTCGTCAGAGCCACTGCACCTAAGCGAACGCAGCCGCGCTCACACGAAAAAGTACCCTTCATTCCTCACTTAATTTCTCGGCAACGGAGAGTTGTAGAGAGCTGAGGTTGGTTTTATTGGAAAGAGGAAGAGTTGATGGTGCTAACAAGACCAAATTTAAGTTGTTCAGTATCGTAGTTTAGACGTACAGAGTAAGTGGAATAGAGCGATTTTGGAAAAATCGGCCAAAAGCGCCCGGCCAGGCAGTAGGGAAAGTAAGACTAGCCCCGGACTGACAAAATGGCTATCCATAGTTATCCCGTCGCAGAGGGGTTAAGCTTGTTCCTCCATTATAATATATGTTTGATTCGGATATAATATTATTTGGATAAACACCAGGCGAATTAAATGGCTATAGATATAATAAAGTTTTGCTTTGCAAAATACTATACTTAATGAATTAATAATGTTTATATATCTTTCTGTACATATTTTTATAGTCAGAGATTGTTACACTATTTCCAAATTTAAAGAAGTTATTATGAGCTACGAATATCAATGAAACAACGTAATATATGTAATTATTATCGGTATCAATGAGTCTGGGATTGTGTTTCAAAATTGGAGGCTTCGGATTCCTCCTGACTATGTCACAAAACAAGTTCTTTCCACACAGGGGGTTTACCATGACATTATTTGAAGGACTCATTTACCTCCAATATTCTGACCACATCACAGGGTACCTTAATTTATACTCACCCTGAAGAATGAAGTTAATTATTATGTTGGTGTATAACAGGATGCATGGAGTACTTGGCTTGGCTGTCAGGTCCAGTTATAGTATTGTCTATGAACTGAAAGGACGTGTATGTACTCAGACTGAAGGCTCCTTACTCTCTGATGCATGGAGTACTTGGCTTGTCTGTCAGGTCCAGTTATAGTATTGTCTATGAACTGAAAGGACGTGTATGTACTCAGACTGAAGGCTCCTTACTCTCTGATGGATTCCAGGCCACACCTTACATTTTGTTCCCACTCCTCCCCAAACCCCTCTCCCTCTAACCCCCCTCCACCACCACCACCACCACCTCCCACCCTTGACCCTCTCCTGAATATAGAGTCTGCTTGGTGTGTGTGTTCTCAACTCAAGGAACCTGCTGGAGAATGTTCCGACTCTTCCCTTTATGTGTGTATTATTCTGTTACTTCAAAACTAAACATGATGATTAATTGTAAATCTACCATCTATTTGATATTTTATACATATCAATGCTAATAGACAATAATTGCTATGAAGATTAATTTAGGTTACAGAAAATACTAACTTGGGTGTTTCAGTAAGCTTACAATCTGTCATGAGCCTTTCAAAAAAATATCATAAACCCAAGTGTGTTTGATTATTATCCTGTTTGTCTTCTATAATGAAAGTCAATAATTACATGATTGATGGAGGGGTTAGTGTAATTCTGGTAATTGTGGAGCAAATGATTCCTCCAAACTATTCCAGCAACAGGACACCTGTAGTTTTGTTAATCGGGTCCTGCTGTTTCCTGGCATAGGACTACTGTGGAGGAATCAAGGTACTCCAATGTACCAACAGTTTATTATCCCCTTAAATATTGAAATAACAACAATACAATGTTTCTCTTACTAAAACCAAACCCTATTTCTTATGGGAGGAAAACACTCAGGATTAGCAAAAGCTTTAAGGAGAGATTCTTTTGAGGGCAAATTGGTGGGCTACTGTTTCCTCCAAACTATATATAGGCCTACCAGTAAACAGACGACTTCAATGAGGGATCTGTTTCATAGCATACGGTACTTTGGAGGAATCACAGACCATCTAATTCACCAACAAGAGAAGCGACACTTTTATTTTGCTCTTTCACTCAACATCTGAATAAAACATTAAAGACTTTGTTCATTCGTTCAGATATTGATTGTAGGGAAGATTTTATGTTTAGTGAAATAGAAAGGCTCTGATTTTTTACCAAACTATGCCAATAAAAATATCCACTATTAGTATAACATTGAGAGCATTTGTTTTCTGGCATAGTTATAATAGGAATTAGTATATTATATAGCATTCCAATTTGCCAACAAGATAATCTCCCCCAGACTCAGAATATACACACGAGATGACACTGACCATTCTCTGTTGTTATTCTAATGTCTCAGAGTGTAAGAGTGAGGTAACGACTATTATACAGTACTGTAATGTACAGTCACAAGCACTAATATGTATACAGCTTTGGTTAGGTTAAATTCACAAAACGAAGTGATACCAATGGAGATTTTATTGTGGATTTATTTACTGTTTCTATAGGTATTTGAAGCACACCAGAATACTTATTATTGCTCTTGACGGTATGTTAGGTTAGTTGGTTGGTTGATATGCCGCTCTTGTTCGTATATGTCAGGCGTGGGAACCAGGGATTTCGATCAATGAGTTGGTACATTCGGTTCTGTGTTGCATGACCCGTTCACACACACACACACACACACACACACAAAGAATATGCATGATTATTGATATCTTACACACACACAGAACATATTCATAATTATTGATATTTTGCTCACACACACACACACACGCACACACACACACATACACACACGCACACACACACACACACACACACGCACACACACACACACACTTGTCACATTCCCCACACCTGTCGACCTACTTCCCACACCTGTCATATTTCCCACACCATATCATACTTCCCACACCTGTCGACATAGTTCACACACCTGTCATATTTCACACACCTGTCATATTTCCCACACCTGTGATATTTCCCACACCATATCATACTTCCCACACCTGTCGACATAGTTCACACACCTGTCATATTTCACACACCTGTCATACTTCCCACACCTGTCAACATAGTTCACACACCTGTCAACATATTTCCCACACCTGTCTTACTTCCCACACCTGTCGACATATTTCACACACCTGTCATATTTCACACACCATATCATATTTCCCACACCTGTCAACATAGTTCACACATCTGTCATATTTCCCACACCTGTCATATTTCCCACACATGTCATATTTCCCACACCTGTCATATTTCACACACCTGTCATATTTCACACACCTGTCATACTTCTCACACCATATCATACTTCCCACACCTGTCAACATACTTCCCACACCTGTCAACATACTTTCCACACCTACATAATGAAGGAGTGGGGGTTGGTGAGATTTTGCCTTAGTAATTAAACCACTTACGTATTCGGTGACAAAGTTTCTTCCTCCCTCAGTGTGATTTGAGCGATGAAAGGAGGAGGATTTGATTGATGGATATTAGGCGCTGCAACATCGAGGTCCTATAGCGCCAGAAAAAAGGTGATAGAGAGGTGTGACAGCAAGCAGGAAGGAAATGAAAAGAAAAGAGAGACAGTTGAAGAACTTAAAGATGGGAACTATTTAGTCTGGTCTCTCACTAGCGACCTTCCTAGCATGGGAAACCCTCTCTCCCCGAAATCAGGGCAGAGCAGGGGCCGGAGCCCCCTCTAGTTTAGCTCGCCAGGTCCCAGAGACACACAAGCCCCCCCCTCCACGTCAAGGCGGTTCCCATTGGGGGGGGAAAGGAGGAGGAATGAGTTTAGAAGGTTAGAGTAGAGAGTTGTAAAAATAGGAACTGTACCAACAACTATACCAAATGGAAGGGTTATTATTATTTTGTGTCAATGCTTTTCTCACATGACCACCACCATTGAATGTAGTTATTATTATTTTTGTGTCAATGCTTTTCTCACATGACCACCACCATTGAAAGTAGTTATATTATTTTTGTGTCAATGCTTTTCTTCTATGACCACCACTATTGGGAGTATAATTATAGTTATGATATTCACTAACCAAAGGAAAATTATAAGTCCTATATTTGTGTCATCTATATAATTATATGGTGAGGGTATACTGCTTACACGTATACATCTAAGCTAAATATATTTATGTATAATGAATAGTATACATCTATAGCACCAGTGATCATTTCCCGAGGTTTTATAATTATATATATATACTGATAATAGGTTCAACAGGTGTTCAGATCCGATTTTATTCCATTGAGGGAATAGTATACTTCGGGTACATTAGAATCCTCCTTGATTCCTCCAAAGTATGCCAGGAAACAACTAGGACCAGACTTACTAAAAGAATGGTGACCTGTTGCTTGGAATAGTTTGCAGGGATCAGTTGGCTCTAGATTTACCAACACTGTACTATATACTAAAGGTCCCTGTGATCGTGTATGAAATTTGGAGTCTCCTGATTTTTCCTGACCATGTCACGAAACAAGCTCCTTCCATTTAGGTGGTGTTTCGTGGCAATATCTGATGGACTTAGTTATCTCCAATTTTCCGACTACATCACAGGGCCCCATAATACTATAACCCCATAACTCTTTACATTCCACAAGCCAGCCAGCTATTCATCCATGCTTGTACAGTTACCTACAGGAATTCTTACACAGACTACATATACGGATAGAGAGGTCATTATTCTGAAGGTACTAAAATGAATGGTCTACTAAGCATGTTAAATTTACCTTGCTACCAAGCTAATGACTCAGTGATTACAAAACAACAAACCTAATAATAATAATGTTGTATTGCAGTTACGTAGTTTTACATTATATATTGAATGCCTTCCAGAAATGTAAGTAAATTATACCTTTATACCTACCACACTTATCATTACTTCTACTACACCTATACTGTATATACTACCTAGCTTCCAACACCTCTCACACTATCCACACTTGTCACGCTTACTACACCTCTCACACTACCCACACCTGTCACGCTTGCTACACCTCTCACACTTCCCACACCTGTCACGCTTCCTACATCTGTCACACTTCCCACACCTATCACACTAACCATACCTGTCACGCTTCCTACACCTGTCACACTGTCCACACCTATCACACTTCCTACATCGGTCACACTTCCCACACCTGTCACACTACCCACACCTGTCACACTTCCCACACCTATCACACTACCCACACCTGTCACACTACCCACACCTGTCACGCTTCCTACACCTGTCACACTACCCACACCTGTCACACTACCCACACCTGTCACGCTTCCTACACCTGTCACACTACCCACACCTGTCACACTACCCACACCTGTCACGCTTCCTACACCTGTCACACTTCCCACACCTGTCACACTTCCTACACCTGTCACTCTTCCTACACCTCTCACACTATCCACACTTGTCACGCTTACTACACCTCTCACACTAACCACACCTGTCACGCTTCCTACATCGGTCACACTTCCCACACCTGTCACGCTTCCTACACCTCTCACACTTCCCACACCTGTCACGCTTCCTACATCGGTCACACTTCCCACACCTGTCACGCTTCCTACATCGGTCACACTTCCCACACCTGTCACACTACCAACACCTCTCACACTATCCACACCTGTCACTCTTCCCACACCTGTCACACTACCAACACCTCTCACACTATCCACACTTGTCACGCTTGCTACACCTCTCACACTTCCCACACCTGTCACACTACCCACACCTGTCACTCACTCCTCACTTATCACATCATCCACACCTGTCACATTAGCCTATCCTTGCCAAATTTAGTCCAAAGATCCCAAATGATACTGCTATTTATTTTCCCTGGTTGTTTATTTTATTTATTATATTAATTAACTTATTTTTTATATGTTTATTTACGTTTTTACGTTAATTATTGTTCTTGGGGCGACCACTTCTTAAAAGGGGTTCAACTGACTCACTCACTCACTCATTCACACACTCACTCACTCTCTTCCTCCGACATTGAATAATTTATTATCATTTTTTTTTTTTTTTCAAAATTTCAATACAACCATATGAATACGAAAATCCAGATAGAACATAATTAATATTTTTGAGACCTTTACATATGGATATTTTATTTTTTCACTTGAATCATTAAGAGGCGGAGCTTTTGAAGGGTTTTCCTTCATGTTCATGTTTCATTCAAACCACATCTAAAAAAAAAAAGTTAACGTACAGTCATAAAACAAAAATTACAGCCCCCCCTCCCCCTCCCCCCGCTCTCCAGGCAAAACCCTATAATTATTCCTCGTGTGGTGTCAGTTCTGGTAACACTGTGTCTGACGTCCAAGGGCTGTGGTATTTGAGTGTTTGAGGAGGGAAAGGAGTCTGTTGGGTTGGTCTGATCATAACACTGTGCCTCAATTCATGCCTCATCCTGTGTGTGTGACCCTCTATAATGTTTATACTTCTTCCTACCAGGCATTACCAGGACTCAACACACTCTTGTTACCAGTACCGAGGTGCCACCAATTATAATATTATTAGGTGGGTTTTTCCCCGTGTGTGTGTGTGTGTGTGAGGAGGGGGGTGTATTTTCTCTTATGAATGCCTCAAGTGTGCAATAAATTTAGATGGATATTTCCTCGTGTGTGTGTGTGAGTTTTTGCCCTTATGAATGCCTGTAGGTGTACAATACAAATAGATGTAATTTTCTTTGTGTGTTTGTGTGTGTATGGGGGTGGGGGGGGGAGGTGTCTTTACTCTTATAAATGCATGTAGGCTAGTGTGTAATTACCGTCAATCACATTAGATATTCTCGTATCGACACCCACAGCTTGACTCAAGGCTATTTATAAGTGTCCTTGGCTGGACTATCGGATAATCAGCTACTTGTCCTCGCTTTCCTGTTGAGCTGTGATGGTTTTATTTTGATAACTGAGAGCCTCATTACCCATTACATAAATTATGATACAGTCACTAATAGATATTTTTGGAGAAGGTCAGCTCCACGGGTCATCATTATCTTGGGTACAAAGAGTGACTAAAACAAATGCAGATAACAAATTTATAATGTTGCTGCTGCTGCTGCTGCCAAAGTTTTATTAAAGGAAGATGAATTATTTTACTGTTGGTGAATTGGAAGGTCTCTGATGATTTCTTCAATAAGGGAAGCAACCTTTTGTGGTCCATTTGGAGTCCATGTAAGCCTCCAAACTCAGCTATAAAACACATCCCCCGTAGAATTCCATATGGAGGGGTTCAGTTTCCTGGCATAGTTTGGAGGAATCCGTAGCCTTCCAATTTTCCCTAATAGGTTACTCCCCTTAAACTATGCCTAACAGATCCCCTAATTAGTACCATTGAGGACATCTGATCCCTGACATATATTATACAGTATAGTTAAAAGAGGAATCGGTATCATTTCAATTTATCGATTAAAATTTAGTTTCATCCGAGCTATAAATTTTTGTTTTAAAAATAGGTCACGCAAATGGAATCTTGCTAACTAACAGAGCGTGGGAACCTTACTAACAGAGCATGGTAACCTTACTAACAGAGTGTGGGAACCTTACTAACAGAGCGTGGTAACCTTACTAACAGAGCGTGGGAACCTTACTAACAGAGCGTGGGAACCTTACTAACAGAGCGTGGGAACCAAACACATATACAGGAACATAAGAGACATCAATTTATACCATCAACACACACACAAACAATCCTTTCTCTGCCTGTTAGTACTGACACGCATCCATATCACACACACACACACACACATACACACACACACATACACACACACACACACAAGGGGAGAGGTTGCAGATCCTTTATTAAATAATGTCCTGTCTTATTAAAATATTATACCAGACCTAATAATATACTAGGGTGTTTAATTAATAATATACCAGCTAGGGTGTTTAATAATATACCAGCTAGGGTGTTTAATAATATACCAGCTAGGGTGTTTAATAATATACCAGCTAGGGTGTTTAATAATATACCAGCTAGGGTGCTTAATTAATAATATACCAGCTAGGGTGTTTAATAATATACCAGCTAGGGTGTTTAATAATATACCAGCTAGGGTGTTTAATAATATACCAGCTAGGGTGCTTAATAATATACCAGCTAGGGTGTTTAATAATATACCAGCTAGGGTGTTTAATACTATACCAGCTAGGGTGTTTAATACTATACCAGCTAGGGTGTTTAATAATATACCAGCTAGGGTGTTTAATAATATACCAGCTAGGGTGCTTAATAATATACCAGCTAGGGTGTTTAATAATATACCAGCTAGGGTGTTTAATACTATACCAGCTAGGGTGTTTAATACTATACCAGCTAGGGTGTTTAATACTATACCAGCTAGGGTGTTTAATAATATACCAGCTAGGGTGTTTAATAATATACCAGGGTGAATAGTAATATACCAACTAGGGTGAGTAATAATATACCAGGGTGAATAGTAATACACCAGCTAGGGTGACCAATAATATACTAGGGTTGGATAGGATCACACCAATAATAATTAACCTTTCTGATTATACAAAGCCAAAATACTTACCATATCACTTTAATTAATTATACCTTCAAATGATATGCCATTATAATCTACGCTATGTATATCATGTATGGTGCAGTTAATATATTACTGTGGTTACATGAATCCTTACTATGACACTTGTATTCATTTGACCCTCCTATTGAAAGTTAATACACAGTTATCATGGTTTTAATAAAGACTCTATAACTCCTACGTCTGGTAAAGCTGGTGAATAAGTTAATACACAGTTATCATGGTTTTAATAAAGACTCTATAACTCCTACGTCTGGTAAAGCTGGTGAATAAGTTAATACACAGTTATCATGGTTTTAATAAAGACTCTATAACTCCTACGTCTGGTAAAGCTGGTGAATAAGTTAATACACAGTTATCATGGTTTTAATAAAGACTCTATAACTCCTACGTCTGGTAAAGCTGGTGAATAAGTTAATACACAGTTATCATGGTTTTAATAAAGACTCTATAACTCCTACGTCTGGTAAAGCTGATGAATAAGATGTAGTTCCCTGTGACGTCACATTTCTACTCCAGGTTGTTGTCCAGGAATGCACCGTGACGTCATCCCTTTAAAATTACCCCAGATGAAGGAAATTGGCTCATGGAAGAAACTGCGCCTTATGTTAATAATTGATATAAGTGTTTTACATTTCCTGTGTGTTGTGTGCTTCTTTCTGTAGAAAGCAGTTTTACCAATATGTTTTCATGTAATTAAGAGGCAATTTGTACATCACCAAGAATCGTTTGTATAGGTGTTTTGTAGGTTGTAAAGCATTTAATTGGTTTTAGGTGAATTGGAATTGGTTTTACAGTCGTGCACAGTTAATTGGTTTGTAAACATTGTAAAGGACGAATCTGCACTCTTAAAATACTGGTAAGTATATTTTGATACAATGTTTGTTATATATATATATATATATATATATATATATATATATATATATATATATATATATATATATCCAAAGTCCTAAAAATATATTTTAACCAGCCTCTGAACCTTTGTTTGTAAAAATGAGACTTGAGGAAATATTTGTTATGTTACCCTTTAAAATATTCGATACTTTTCGTTTTCTCTTATTTTATATAAATAAGAGAGAATATACTATTTTAAGTATAACTATAAAATAACCTACGTCTGCTATAATAGTATAGTCGCTCATAAAAGTAAACCCTCCCTCCTTGTACAGGCACAATCCAATATCCACCGACACCCTCCTTCCATTGTAGTAAATATCTTGGTAATAAAGAACAACACATGAAGGATTTAAATATAATACATCAGAATTATGTGGACAATTATTATTTGGAAATATAGAAAAACTAAAAGATATATTAGTAGTAGAATTGTGGAAAAAAAGAGAAAAAAACCTCAGCAGGTACCATAGAAAAAACCCACAATAAATAACAAAAACAACAAATAAATAAATAACAATAAATAAACAAAAAGGGAGCCGTTGCAAAATTACAGAATGGACATGTTTCCGGTTCTGGGAAAAGCCTAGTAATGCATTATGCCACCTGCCAATATAAAGCTAATGCATATAATATGTCCTATATATCGCTAGTTGACTGGATATTGAAGAGATATCTCAAATTCCTCTCAAAGAAGCCGCCATTACGGTCGGGAGACTCGTGACGTCATAGCGTAAGTGCGTAGCACAGCAGACGACACTATTGGTGGTGTGACTTCACTGGTGTCCATGTTTACCATTGTTTTTAATCATCTATGGCTACTCCAGCTCCAAACTACGCCCAACAGGTAAGTTATAAGTGTTTATTGAACACATTATGAGTGTTGGAACCATGTTATTTTATTCAGATGGGAGTTAAATCAACATATTTACTTCTGCTCATACATACCAGCTAACGCTATACAACACCAACCTCAACACAGTCCCTTCCCACAAATACTTGGGTGTCCACATCTCATCACATAGGTAGCATCAGGGCCAAAGCTAGTAGGGTCCTGGGGTTCTTGTGAAGGAAATTCAGCAGGTGTAACACAGACATTAAAATTATTGCTTATAACACTTTTGTTCGACCACACCTAGAGTATTGTGACACCGTCTGGGACCCACACACTTACAATAATATAAATAAATTAGAGTCCATACAAAACAAAACTGCAAGATGGGCCAGACTTGGATGGCATTGCACTAAATCAGGCCAGCTCCCACAAGGATCTCGGCATCATGGTCGACAACAAATTAAGATTCCACCCACACATCAGACAGACCGTGGCCGGGGCGGGGGGCGTGGCCTCTAATCTCCTAAAGTCCACAGTATGCCGCTCACTGTCCTTCATGAAAACACTGTTCATATCTGATGTGAGACCACTCCTGGACTTTGCCTCCCCTGTTTGGAACACGGGGTTCCTGGGAGACATGAGATTACTGGAGTCAGTCCAGCGTCGCTGGACCAAACAAGTGGGGGACATGTCTCTGTTGCCCTACCCAGAGAGATTGAAGAGGCTGGACCTGTTCTCTACAAATGGAAGACTTCTCCGTTCGGACCTTATCCTGTGTTATAAAATTTTCCATGATATGTTCGTAATTAAACCCTATGACCTGTTTGTGATGGCCCCCCACTGTGGTACTAGAGGGCACCCATTGAAAATACTCCACCCCAGGTTTGCCACCGAGGCCCGCAGACGCTTCTTCTCGTGTCGTGTTGTGAGTGACTGGAACTCATTGCCACAGGATGTGGTTGAAGCCCCAACTCTCTCCCAATTTAAAAGAAAACTCAATCAAGCTATTCACGACAGACTTTTCAACCCATAACACCACAATTCTTACTCCTAGTACTAGTATTACCATTGTCCTTATGTCTAACCAACTCCTCAGCTGGCACACTCAACCAGCCACACAATATTTTTTCATGAACAACGCTTAGCAAATCTGGCTGGCGTGCATAGTTATTTCTATCTTGGGCTGACTGGTCTAGTATGTCATAGACCAGAATGCCCTACCAGGTGAGATACCAGGTGAGATAGACGTGATTACAGACACACTACATCAGTCACTTTGCTTAAACAAGACACAAAACTAGACCCATTGGCAACAAGAAGACAACTACACAGACAACAGATGATATACAAAATCACAAACAAGTTAGTTGACATAGACAAAGACACATATCTACACCCTACAAGTATACGGTCCACTAGAGGCAGCCACAACTTAAAATACCATACATACCAGACAAACATTGATATATTTAAGCACTCATTCTTTCCCCGTAGCATCCAAGAGTGGAATCATCTCCCATCTCACATAGTTAATAGCCCCACTCTTGACACTTTTAAAAATAGGATCACCAATCATTACCTCCCCAATCCTAATCCTCAACCCTCAGTCCCTAACCCAATCCACCCTCATCTTAACCCCCTTCCTAATCGTACCCTGGATCCCTAAATCCCCCGCACAACCCCCGCATATTATGCTGCCCACGAGCAGCCCTCTGCGGGACCTTAAACTTGAACTTAATACTAATAAATTTAATATTCATCCATTAAATATTTTCTTAAAGTTTCGTTTTCTCTGATTACTTTTATTTTGTAGTGAATTTAGTCGACGATAGATGGCGTTAGTAGTAGCAATAATAATAAAGGTGATTTTTGGAGCCTCCCGGGTGCTCCAAACTCCTCCCGGCAACACCATCAGTGGGATCTTTATAATGGGGTCGTGTTGCTTGGAGGAATTTGGAATAAACAAACTACTTCATTTTTTTTTTTTTTTTTTTTTTTTGAGAAAATGAAGAGATTTAAAACAAAATATGTTTACTATGGGTATATTATTGTGTGTGTGATTTTTAGAGACAGTGAGAGAGTGTGAGTGAGAGAGTGAGTGTGAGAAAGGGAGAGTGAGAGAGAGAGAGAGATAGAGTGAGTGTGAGAGAGGGAGAGTGTGAAAGAGAGAGAGTTTGTGTGAGAGAGAGTGTGTGAGTTACAAGGAGTTACAAGGACAAGTAGCACCTCAAAAGGTCTTATGACCCATACCAAGGAGGTACCGTAAGTGTAGTAGTAGTTGCTAACTAATAGTGAGAGAAAAGTATAGTAAAGAGAAGGCTCTCCCCACCCACCTCTCCCACCCGCATTGCGGGTATGGAAATGGAAATGTACCTAACCCAGAGGAAAAAAGGCCGGACTAGGAAATTTGTGTATAGGTAAGGAGGAAACAATCCCTATAACTCT
The DNA here is from genome assembly GCA_034508575.1 of Petrolisthes manimaculis. Classification (NCBI taxonomy): domain Eukaryota; kingdom Metazoa; phylum Arthropoda; class Malacostraca; order Decapoda; family Porcellanidae; genus Petrolisthes; species Petrolisthes manimaculis. The sequence continues at coordinate 33,110 of JAWZYT010003612.1, read as the reverse complement.
ACCAGGCTTGGCAGAACTTTGTCTAACTGTTTCTTGAACTGTTCTATTGAGGAACTATCAACTACCTCTGCTGGTAGCTGATTTCAGACATTGCAGATTTTATATGTGAAGAAATTACCTAACGTATTATGGCGGAAGCGTTTCAAGTCTAGTTTTCATCCATGGTTTCTAGTTGCATTAGTGTTTAAGCTAAACAGGCACTGATAATCAATGTTTTCATATCCATGAAGGATTGTGAAAACTTCAATTAGTTGACCTCTCAAGCGTCTGGTCTCTAATGAGAAGAGACCTAGTGCCTGCAGCCTTCTCTGGTAGCCCAAGTGTTTAATTGATGGGATCAGTTTGGTGGCCCTAGCCTGGACTCTCTCAAGCCTCGCAATGTCTTTCTTGAGAGTCGGCGACCAGAACTGCACAGCATATTCCAGATATGGCTGAACCAAAGAATTGTACAGAGTGAGGACTATCTCTTTATTTCTAAATCTAAATTGCCTCTTAATGTAACCAAGAAGCCTCTGGACTTTCTTCTCTACTGCGAGGCACTGCTTGGAGAATTTGAGGTCACTGCTGATCAGTACACCTAAGTCTTTCTCCAAGTCAGTACTACTAATTTCACTTCCCAACAGAGAGTAACTGGCTCTCTGGTTGGCTGGACCTATGTGCATCACTTTACACTTGTCCAAATTGAATGGCATCTGCCATCATTCAGACCACTTTCCTACTTTCTCTAGGTCTTTATGTAATTGTTCTACCTTTTCAAATGATGAAGCATTACACCCTAACATGGTGTCATCAGCAAATTTTGCAATTCGACTGACAATGCCCACATCTATATCATTAATGTAGATTATAAAGAGTAGCGGACCTAGAACTGAACCTTGAGGAACCCCAATTGTGACTGATGCCCAACTTGAGGCTTCCCCATTGATTATTACTCTTTGGCGCCGGTCAGTCAGCCAATTCTCAATCCATTTAGCAAGCATGCCTCTTATTCCCAGTGCACGGGTTTTTGCCATCAACCTCTGATGAGGTACTTTATCAAAGGCTTTCTGAAAGTCCAGATAAAGGATGTCTATTGCCCGGCATTGGTCATACTCAGAAAGCATACCGTGGAAAAATTCAATCAAGTTGGTCAAACATGAACGCCTACACCTAAAGCCATGCTGTGAATCATACAATAAATTATATGATTCAAGATGATCTACTATTCTGTCTGCAACTATACCCTCCAATACCTTTCCTACTACAGATGTAAGGCTGATTGGACGGTAGTTTCCAGGAAGATGGCGATCTCCCTTTTTAAATATGGGAGTCACATTTGCTTCCTTCCAGTCAGATGGGACCTCTCCTGTTTCAAGTGATATATTGAAGATAGCAGCCAGGTAAGGGGTTACCTGGTCACATACCTCTCGCAAGACCCTAGGAAGAAATTCATCAGGACCGGGAGATTTATTGACACTTAATTTACCTATTCTGTCTCTAACTTTTGCTTCACTACATTGGACTCTTTCTATGGTAACACCCTCATGAGTAGTACCTGGCTCAGGGATGTTACCTCCATCTTCTCGGGTGAACACTGATGAGAAATGGGAATTTAGAATGTCTGCCATCTTTTCATTAGTGTTTTGCAAGACACCGTTCCCATCATGCAATGGGCCTATCTTGTTTCTAATTGGTTTTCTGCTGTTTACACAACCAAAAAACTCCTTGGGATTCTCCTTACACAAGGCTGCAATCCGGAGTTCCTCGTTACGCTTGGCTCTGTCTATAAGTGATTTCACCTTCCTACGTAGGTGGTAATATTCAATTTGTATCTCTAAATTACCAGTTCTTTTGATCTGGCGGTAGGCTACCTTTCTTTTCCTAATTGTAACTGCTATTTCTAGTGTGAACCATTTGGGTTGGGACATTTGGGATCCAACTAGCTTAGAGGGCACGAACATTGATTGTTGTGCCATAAAGCAGTCTCGGAATAAGCACCAAGACTCATTCACCCCTTGGCCCATTTCCAGATGCATTGCACTAACTCCCTTTCTCAGATTACAGAAATCTGCTCTACTGAGGTCGGGTTTACTCTGTTTCTGAATTTTAACTTTAGATTTGGGTACTTGCAGTGAGAACCTAATCATATTATGGTCACTTCCTCCCAATCGCTCATCTACAGTCAAGCTAGAGACAAGGTCATCTTCGGAGGTGAACACAAGATCTAATATATTGGTTCCCCTTGTGGGCTCAGTCACCCACTGAGTCAAGAAAGCTTCATCAGCAAAGTCAATGAGCCTTCTTGATTCTGCATCTCCCGTTTTATCTACCCAGTTAACATGGCAGTTGAAGTCACCTAGTATAATGGTAATCTTCTCCCCTATTAGATCACTAAGTTCATTATATAACTTAGAATCATCATCAATGGGTTGGTGTGGTGGACGGTAGACAACAATGAATCTATACACTCCACTTCCCATTGTCATGTCAACACCTAACACTTCTTGTTCTGACCCGACTTTGTAGATCACTGGATCTAGGGAGTCTCGGATATACAGGGCTACTCCTCCTCCCTCCCGATCGGGTCGATCTCTATGAAATAATCTAAAGGTAGGGATATGGAATTCCCCTATATAGTCCCTTCCACTTGCATGGATCCAGGACTCTGTTATAGCTATTATATCTACTTTTTCAGTTGCTATCAGAGCTCTGAGCTCATTAAATTTGTTTCTAACTGACCTAGCATTTATCAGTACTACACTGAGGGAGTCTGTCTGAACTGACTGACTCCCTAGCCTGACACGTTTCCCGAAGGCTCACTGCTGACCAGGCTATGGTTGGCAGCATCAGCTACCGTAGATGGTGGTGCAACCACTTCAGGTACCGGGGTACCCTCTGTGGAAGAACCTCCCTCGTTCTGACAGGATGCTCCCACCCTTTCCTCCAAGGGTGGTGTCACCTCTATGGGTGTCACTTCAGGAGCATCACTGTCGTTGGGTTGACAACCCTCTCTGACCACATGGGTAGATCTAACTATACGGTAGAGGACCTGGTTTACCATGTCCCCGAAGACTTCCTTTCCTTGCTTGTTAAGGTGCACCCCATCCGGCAAGAAAAGGTCTGCTCGCCCATAAAACACATTGTATGGGTCCACAAACCGAACACCAAGAGGGGTGCACATGTCCTCAAGCCTCTCATTTACCCCAATGGCTTTAGAGAGAGCATGGGGACTGGCACCAAGTCTGGGGAAAATTCCTATTACTGGTGCCCTATTAAATCTTTGGAGTTCATCCACCATGTACATGGCATCAAGGATGATCTCTTCAGTGTTGCCAGTCTTTCCATTCCTAAGGAACAGATCGTTACCAGACACCTGGGGCTGGATACTCAAAACGGGTCGTAACTTACGACGTCGTATTTCACTTACGACGTCGGATATTAGGAACCGTTTAGGACGTCGTATTTCGTGTCGTAAGACAAGATACTCAAAACAAATTTCGGACGTCCTAATCGGTTCCTAACTACTTGCGACTGTCTTTTCCTCTAGGACATCGGAAAATCTTCAGCCAATCAGGTGGCGTCTTTCACGTGGATCCAGCCAATGAAAAGCAAGGAATGCCACAGTGCCAATATGGCCCCCATCAGCTGTGTTGTGTAAACATAAAGTGATGCTGGGACGTGAGAAGCGTGTGATGCAGTGACAACAGTATTATCTCTCTCTTATCGCCTACAGAGAGACTGTCAACAGCAGTAGTAATGTCGCAATAACCAAGGAAAGGAGTGAAATGAGAGTGACAGGTAAGTTCTTAGTAACATCATTGACTATTGACGTTCATAATAACCATTAAATATTAGTTTTTCTATGATATTTATGTACTATATTCCCATTGTGCAGTAAATTGTTTCTTCCATTGTTACTAGTAGGCCTATATAACGGGTTGCCACAATTAAGTCCCAGCTGTAGTCTGCTGAGGTTCTGAGGTTTGGTTAGATCAGGTTAATTACCAAAATTTGACTTGGGGAAAAACATATTAGAGAACTGCATTAGCTTAAATATTTGTTGTTGTTCTTGCATTCTACATTTAAGTGTGCATCAAAATATTTGTTAACTCATCCTAAATACATTAGGTTAGGTTAGGTATGTAATTAAAGAAATGTTGGGGTACAATATGTAGGCTATTCTAAGTGATCATTAAATACTGTATGATGTAGGATAGTTTTAAGAATTCCATCAACTAATGTAATGTATTGAGAAAGATTGGCAGAATTATACTTCACAATACAGAAAGAAATTAAGCATTCAAGAAGCCCAATACAGTATACTGTACTAGAGTTTGACTACTTAAAGCAATGCTGCAATGATACTACTGTTCATCTTAGCTATGACTGTAATTTAATGGCTTTTACAGGTGGTGGAATATCTGACACAAAGGACTGGAAGCCTACAGAGGAGGCACTACTTGCTCTCAACGAGACAGAGGCTATTGAGGGGCACTCTGGCCCTTTCGAAAGCGAGGACGTCATTGCTGGTAAATTTGACTAATTTTTACGGAGTGCACATTGAGACAATGTTCTCTCACAAAAGATAATGGAAGAACTGTGTAGGGGATTGTCATGCCTTTCTCAGTGACTTTGTATTGTTAGGCCTGTACATTTAAGGTCTAAAATAACTTATAGAGTGCAGGGGAATGCAAGGCCCCAATTCTGTACTGTATTTGTGTCTTTTATACATACAGTATTATGGTTATTATGTGTTGTCTGTTACTACAAAAGCTCAGAGTAAACATGTTGCATTAGTACTGGATATACTGTTGTGTAACAATGCACACATTATTGTTACAGATGAGCCTCTGCCATCGACCTCTGCTGGTAGTGTTGCCAGACCCATACCGTTGACAAGGACACATGATGAGCCTCTGCCATCGACCTCTGCTGGTAGTGTTGCCAGACCCATACCGTTGACAAGGACACATGATGAGCATGCACCACTACCCAGTAAGTAGATGCATAATTGGTCATGAAGATGTTGCTGAGCTTAGCTGATGTTCATTATAAAATCTTCAGTAGGTTGACGAGATGCAATACATACTGTACTGTATTGAAGATGTTGTTCACCAGTGGTTCTCAAATCTTTTTTCAGCAGATGTTAGGCCAAGTGTGATTATATTTATATATGTTGGGTGACAGTGAAATGTATGTACAGTTTTACCAAAGAAACTGCAATACAGACAGGAAACTTTGAGGAAGAAGTACCAAGCAAAAAGAAACTTAAAGGAAAAAGGCGGCCCCATGTTTATTGCTCCCACTATGCATCACAGTTCCTTTTTCATTGTAACCATATTACATAAACACAGCACTTCTTATTGTTACAGATTTTGGTGGCAGGAGTAGATGACCCAACACGCCACTCTACATTGTCTGTAGAACATATTGACTTTGAGAGTTCAGGCCTGTTAGAAAATATTCAAAGTCACGAACCATCAGAAAACATTACCATTCCCCAGACAGTGACTTTTGACCATGCCTACTCTAGATCACCACCTCCAGCATCAAGTATGAGGGCAAGTAGATCTGAGAGTCATGACACCAGTAGCCGTGTTCACAGCAGCCGTGCCAGTTCACAGCCCTGTATCAGTGACCAGATGCTGGCAGTACAGGGAGAAATTCTGCAAGTGTTGAGAGGCAGCCTCCCAAGAATTGCCTCTGCACTTGAGGAACTTACAGAGTTAGCCAAACAATGTGATACTGTGCCAAACTAATTAGGTTATTTAACAGTGTGCTGCTTCTGTACAATAAGCAGTTGAATGCAATACAGAATTATATTTTCACAAAGTCTTTATTACTGGTAAGATGTTATCGAGTGTTATTGTAGCTGTACAGTGATTATGCTAACAGAACTCTCACTAACTTTAATTTTTTTTTCAAATGTGATTATATTTTAGGTGTGTCATGCTGTGATAGTATTTTATTACTGTACTGTATTTGATTTTATAGTGTGCTGCTTTTGAACAATAAACAATTGAATGTAATCTGTAGAATTATATTTTCACAAAGTCTTTATTACGGTTAAAATGTAGTTTTGAGTGATATTGGGATAAGTAGGAGATGCAGTAAATAACAACAATGTATTTATTTAAATTTACCAAGTTTATTTCATGTAAAGAAATTATCTACAATATCGAGCCCGAAGACGACTGTTATTCCAGATGAAGGAGTCGTGGGTACTGCCAGGGTATCTCATACTATAATGCAAAATTATTTTCTCACTGTTGCAAACACACTGCACATTCAGGGAGTGATAGCCTTTCCTATTAATATATACTTGTGAATTTATATTTGGAGCCTTGATAGGTATATGAGTACCATCAATGGCTCCAATCACTCAGGGAAAACCATTCACTGCATGGAATCCTCTGCAGGCTCTGCCAATTTCCACAATACCTGAGGGCATCTTTATTTCTACTCTTGCCTTCTCAGCCAACAAATGTACTACAGCAGATTAATGATAGACACAGGAACAGCAGTTTCCTTGTTATCGGATAATTCCTTTAACAAATTGTGCAACTTAGATCCCCAGCGGTTTTATAAACTAAGATTGAACAGGTGATATAGAATTGTCACATATGACAAATAATAAATTAACAGGTATTAGGGACACTAAACCCTTCCTGTACGGTTAGACAAAAACTAACCAATACCCATAATAATATGCCCTAAACATAAAATAATACATTTTAGGTAATAATGTATTTTAATACAGGATTGTCCAGGCCAAAATATGTCCATATATATGTATTGAAAAACAAAACAAAAAACAAAACGGGAATTATTACATTATCATAAAGGCCTACTGCAGATAATACTATATTACCACTAAATTTCGTCCATATATTGAAGGTAAAGCTTCCATCTCATGTTACAACCACATATTAGTGTTCTATCCTTAGTAGAGTCTGGGAATATAACCTGGGAATGTATCTACTTTCACTAATGTAAATGATAATAATATTGCTACTATTTAAGAAATCATCTACCAATAATCAGGTAAAGAAAAGGACATATTTATATGATCTATACAAGATGGAAGTTAGACTAAATACCACAAGAAATATTATATCAATTTTAACCGAAGAGTTAAAGGATAATCATATAAGGGAGAAACTTAGAAATTTGGTCAGGAGACGAGATTTTCTAATTTATCGTGATAATTTTTTTAATATACTAGCCACATATCAAAATGCGATTGCCCTACCTGGTAATTTTTTTTAGGAATAACCTATTTATAAATAAGCATATAGGCGACCATAACTTATACTAGACAGAAAGTTATAAATGAAATGTTGGATGCAAGTATTATTAAGATTTTAACTCCCCCTTTTAACAGTCAAATGTTTTTGGTTTAAAAAATGATGGTGAATTTAAGCCAGTACTTCTTTACAGAGATAATGCTACAAGTAAATATAAATATCCCCTCCCTCCTTTAAGGATGTTTTCTCTAACATTGCTCAAACAAAACCTATCAAAATTGGTCAGTGGACACTGGCAAGTAGCATTATATAATAATACATTTAATACGTCCCATGGTTATTATGAATACATTCGTAGACCATTTGGGTTACGTAATGCTCAATCAACATTTAAGCATATGCTTAAGTTAACAGTGTTATTAATAACGTAGTCATCGCTTAGCTAGACAATTTTATTATTTTTCTAATAAGGTACAATCACAATATTTAACAATAAGGAAGGTTAAATAGACATTGCATTAGGTAGGCCTCAAACTTTAAATAAATATGTTTCATTATATTACCAGGATATTATAATGATAGGTTATACATTAACCACCACTGGGCTCCATACACAAGCATAAAATACGAACAATGACAGTCAACTAACGTAAAATCACTCGAGTTTATGTTCGAATATAGAGAATCATTATAAAGACATTTTTCCCATTTAACAAACGCACTAAATAATCTCCTCAGGAGAGTGACAGATGTGTATGGAAGTCAGAAAAGTTAATAAAGGTTAATTAATGTCAGCTCCAATTCATGCATTTCCATCCTATTCATTACCTTAATTAATAATAATATCACGTGTACAGATGCTTCTTCCGTAGACTTAGGCACTGTACTTAGGTAAGATATAGCTAAGTTCTATGTCAGGTATGTACTTATGCATAACGAATATTAAATGCACAGCAAACTCGTTACTCTGTAACAGACCAGGAACAATTAACAAATAATGTTAGGGGCAATTCGTACTTTTAGAAAATCGTATTAGGCTATCCTTTACAAATACTCGTGAATCACTAATATATTCTTGGCTTACTATAATCTCAAACCTTAGCGTGAAAATTAGCCAGATATTATCGAACCATTAAGGAATTTCTCCCACATATTGATATTAACTACCTTCCAGGATGATTATAGAAAAAAATAACAAATCCCTTAAACAATCATCTTGTCATTTACTTCAGAAGTCACTCATGGACGTGGTAAACATGCATAAACATTAGCAATTTTTATGCTAAAATATACTAAAACATTATTTAACTCTGAGGATGAAAATAATAGACGAGAATTACAGTCATTAAAAAACTTTCCCTTTATGATAAGATTTTTACAAAAAAAAAAAAAAACTTAGTAAAAGTGACTTATAAACCAATGAAAGTGATACATTAAATAATGCTTCCCTCAGTGTTAATTACCCTTTTATCAAAATGCAACAGGACATCCTGGGAGAAAGAACAAAACAATCTCCATATAATATATTATCAACATAAACTATGGGTAGATGATAAAACATATATCGCTCAGTGCGAAACATGCAATACTCCATGACAGGAATATAATCCTGGACGAATCAGGAGACATAATAGGAATAATTCTACTTTCCTTACCAATTACAAATCAGGGCATAAATAAACTATTACCTATGGTTAACCATTTTTCTAAATATTTAGTGGCGGCACCACTACATGATAAAAACCGCAAATAATACGTGCACATATAGTAAATCCCAAATTATTATATGCTCATATACATGTCCCGATATTATAAAGATATCTAATTTCTACTAATTTGAAGCAAACGTTTGTATAACCATATCTCCCCATATCTCCCAGCAGCTAATGGATTAACAATACGGCAAAACCGTAAAATACAACAAGTACTTGGTGGCACAGAAACAATGGAAATCCCTCCACATGGAAAGACTGCATCAAGATGACAGTCTAGGAATACTACAAAACGTTGAAATAAAAGGAATAAAACTCCTCAGGAAATACTATATGGCGTACAAGAAAAGTCTTTCATATAATTATATGAGATAACAATTGCCACACAGAAGCCAGGCTACAACAAGGACAACTTCGCTGAACAACAGTGAGTTGCAGTTCAACAATTTCATCATGATGTACAAGCAATTTACGGGCTTGCAAGAAAAAAAATGCGTAATCGCCTACACAAGCAATTTACTGGCTTGCAGGAATAAAATGCGTAATCGCCGGTCTAATAAAGCAAATAATTCAAATGTTCACTCCAGGTGATACATAAAATAATACGGGTACCCGATCGAAGTTTAAAACTTCACACAGTAATATCTTTAGTAGGTAATAAACTAATAATAAAGAATATTTTTACCAGGCGGTTGATATTGTATATGTAAACAGGATAAAGAGATTGGTAAAGCGCGCAAAACCATCCAAAATAAAACCAATCCATATCACTGGAACATAACAATTTCCTCTTCTTAGTAAATTTATCCCTACTATATACTATATACTATATAATAAAATAATCAATTACAAACATAAATCCGATCGGTTTTCTATGAAATATAATAATAATTCTTTTTACAGTTGTGGCCCAAATCAACCAAAATGGATAATAATTTTTGTCTCTACTCTCAACAGCTCCAGGCTCAGACGAGGAACACAACGCAGTACAAATGACGTCTTCAATCCGAGAGCTCTCGTATACAATTTTATTAACAAGCAGATGAAAAGAAAAGAAAAATGAATAAACTAATGGTGACAAATGATATAATCACTATTTCTTACTCTTTACAGATTTCATCCCAGTGAGCAGTGGTTACAGCTACGGGTATTTACTGATACACTAGTTTATTTGACAGGTATCACACAAATGGAATCCAGCGACTAAGGTAATATTGTTCGCTTATTATACAAAAAATATAATGGCTTGAGCCATCACCACAGCCCAGAGCGTGGTTGGGAAAATTTTTACGTGTAGGCCTTATTTGCGTGAACATTATTTGGTACTGCTTACATAGTGGTATACAAATATATCCTATAAAATAAAGGATTATGAGACAAATTGTTGCATATCGTGGTAAGTGTAACAGGTAAAAAGCATTGCACAGATATTAAATACGAATTATAGAGCTTTACTTTACCATTAAAAGAAAATATTCACATATACTTAGTAGGCTTCTATTTATTTCTGCGAGAAGCAGGAAGCTGTATTACGAGTACAGGAACTTTGAAAGAAAGTACAACCATTTATTAGGAGAGTATTTACTGCGGGTAAGATAAGATTAACTCATACTTAATAACTATAACATGCAAAGGAAAAATCAGTGTGAAGTACTATCTTACCAAAATATCTTTCTTCTACCTATTTGAAATATTATTTTAAATCGTGAGTAGTATTTTAATACAAGATTATATACTCATTATTATTCCCATTGAAGGCAAAGTAATATTCACAAGCTACGCACTTCAAGAATTCCCAATGAAAATAGAAATAATCTTTTAATGTTCAAAAAAAAAAATTCCTCCAAGAAGTATTATACTTAGTGATGATGTCATCAATGACACACACTCCTCAAGTACCATGTTGCATGTCCTTATTTATATGTTGGTCCTGCATAAATATTGGCAAGTATTCCTCCAAAGGATGCGAAATCTCCACTTGCTTTAAAGCAATTCAGGCACTATATGCATGTAATTCATATCTATTACTAATCAAACCTCTCTTATATCATCAAATTTCTATTTCTACTATCTATACTTACCTACTGATAGACTATTAACAATATATTACCCTACTCACCCTACACATGGCATGGATTAAGGTTACTGTAGAGAGGCAGACTCAGATAAAATCGATTCAAGGGAATCGCTACATTGGAAAATAAAATATATAATTGCTAGACAACATATCCCACTCTCTTCCATCTTTCAATATATTTCATTTAATATCGACTTGTTTAATATCTCCCTATTATCAGTTGTTTCAGAAAAAAGTGAAGCTGGGAAGTTATTCAAGGAAACTGGGAATCAAACATCCTTCTAATATCAGTTGGTTACTCCATATATTGATGAAAATAAAACTTGGTACAAATATTTATTATCCCATGTCTTATCTTTCTGGCAGGTACTATAACATTTTTATATAGAAAAAGTCTACTGTCATATTTTGCATTGTATAAGAGAACTCTATCAATGTAGACTGAATTATCTTGTTATGGAAAATTAACATTTAGCTGTTATTGCACAGCCACAACATAGCAACAAGGCCTCTTCATTAATGTGTGAATTTTTAGCATAGGTTAGCTTATACACATAACTACAAGCACCCAGCTCAACACATTAATTTTAAGATTATTTCTTTATGTATGTACCAGTGTATTTTATTCATGTATTGATGTTCATTTTAAGTATATGATGTGCCTATGGCTTTGATGTCAATTTTATATTATTATTGAAGTATTCACTGATAATATCTTAGTTATTGTGTACCCTACCTACATTGTAGGTTTGTTTCCACAATCAAGGTTATCTGAGGACAGATAGATTAGGGTAGCGAGAGCAGAGCGATTGTACACAATAAGGCAAGTGCTGTATGCCACAATCATAAGATAATACACAGGTAAACAGACTGCCTGCCTAAGACCCTGTACACAAGATAAGCAGAGGGCAGACAGTAGTAATAAGCAGTGAGAGTCACAGTGGTACCCATGTGATATAGAAGCCGTGTATAGCAAATAACTAGATAACACCAACATTATTAATATTGGCTAACACCTGAATACACAGGGGTTGTTCTTATCATTGTTGTTCTCTACCTACGAGAAAGAGTAGGGAGAGAGTAGAGAAAGAGAGTAGAAAGGAGAATAGAGAGAGTAAGAGTAAGTCAACTAATCAAGGAATGGTCACAAGGAGATATGCCCAAATACACAGATAATATAAACTGATTAGTGTAGCAGGAGGGGTAGGACTAAGACCACGAGGACTATACCTCATGACCACATGACAACCAGACACGTGGCTTCCTACCACAAGACCCACGTGGCTTGTCTGGCCACGTAAGCATGACAACACACAGTAATAATTGTATCCAAAGACAACTGACAACTCAAGTGAAATTGTATATAAACAGTGACACTTACCTAATAGGTAGGATTCTTAAACTTGCTCCCTTAGGGCTATTACATAATTGTCTCGCCAAGAGAGACACACTACTCTATCAGAAAAGAAGCACATCAATATCATTCCCTGTCTGTGTGTGTATAGAGATATAAGTGTAAATAAATGAACTTTCCATGTTACAACTGTGAAGTCAATTACCTTAGAAAACACCCACGTCTACGCTAACTAACTTATAATAATAACAATACTACAAGTCCCAAGAAGCAAATACAACTAAGTTACCAGAGATTGAACGGTTTAAAGCCTAACAGGAGTGGTACAACGTGTTATTGGAGCACTGAACGATGATCTCTCAGAAAGTCGTCCAGGTCTACAGGTTTATCTGTGATCCTATTCATGACCACTTCTATATTATCAATTTCCTTCTTCAGCTCTTCGTCACTTCTACCAAATCTTTCCTTTGCTTTAGTCAGTGTAGCAATGAGATCTTTCCGCAGTTTCTTGGTCTTTTCCTCAAATTCAGTTTTTGTGATCTCGTGTGATTCATGCATGGCATTATTTCGTGCCTTTTTTATCTGATATAAGAGATTCTCGAGTTCATCACCATCACTAATCCAAGCTGAGTCATTGAGACGGGCCATATTCATGCAGCAAAGTTTTATACAAATAAACAATAGTGTGATGTCAAATGTATCAAAATTAAGGTCTTGATCTAATTTCTCTTTTTGAGACTTGTTGAAATTTGGGTGACTTTTCTTGACTTCCCTAACATAGTTTGAGGTTGATGGGTGAAGGCGCTTCAGGTAGGTAAAAAGGTCCTCATTAGGGTCCTTCCCTGGACAACCCCAAATCAATACTGTTTTCAACACTTTCTTAGCAACAGTTTCCAGGATTTTAATAATCTTACATCCATTGTCTATATTTGTCTGAGACATGTTGGAGCTAGAACAAATGTGCTGTTAATAAGACAGTTAATAATGTGGTGGTAGAACCATCTAATGGGCCTCACACTGCCAGCTTTGTTCACTCACACTTGACTCACACTTGGTAACACTACACTTGGTAACACTACACTTGGTAACACTACACTTGGTAACACTACACTTATTCACACTATACTAGGTATTCATTTCTGTAATATGTTCATTTTCTTGGTGTCACATCAGTTTTTATATGTCATTTTCAGATATTCACATTTTCTGTGCATCCCACAGGTTCTAGGAAAATTAAGACAAATGTGTTTAAATGTGATAAAGGAAGGATAACGTTCACACTCCAGCCAACAACACTTCACTATATGTTCTATAATGTTGGCCTTAAGGTCGTACCTTAAGCATCTGGAACAGGTTAATAGGTATTTTCAACTATTAATATTAGCCTGTATTTCTGAGAAAAGGAATATGCTGTGAGGTTTTCATATATATATATATAGAGAGAGAGAGAGTGTATAAACAAGTATCATTTCCAGATGAAGACCTTGTATAATTTTCGTTCGTTGTTTTGTGTTTTATAACACATACACCAGTGGTTCCATTCTGAAGGTGTCAAAGTTAAATACTTAACACTAAAGTCACACTTGTGTTCTGGTTTTCACTGCTGTTATAACTGTCAACATTTACAATTACGATATGTTTAATTAACTTTGCTTAATTAATGTGTTCGTCACAGTACACTTTCGGTACAAATTTTCCATAGTTTTTCTTTGTATCAAAGAATAATATTCACTGTATTTACTTAAATATATCGTCACACTGAGTTCCTTTTTAATTTTCTGTAATTTCTCTTTGTATCAAAGAATAATGTTCACTATATTTACTTATATAGATATATCGTCACACTGAGTTCCTGCTTTATCTCATAAATACTTTAATTAAACCTGAAAGACAGAAAAAGATTTAGACAAGAGGACAACAAAACAGGATACAAGATATTATGTGGAACAGATGCAGCAGAAAACTTAGAACATTTTATGCTGGATTTTACTGGTTATGTTGAGGAAAGAAGAAAAATTAGAAAATTGCAACAACTTTAATTGGAGGGCTGTTATTCGACAGTGGAATTTTTTAGACATTATAAAAGAACATCTCTATGAGCGTTGGAAAACAAGGGAGAAGAAGTTAAATGAGCTCAGTAACAACTAAACAACAGAAGAAGGCATCCGTTGTAAAGGCTATTCCTCAACACCATCCCATCACATCTTCAGCAGCAGCATGATGTCTTACCAGGATCTTACCAGGATGAGCTGCCTTCAATGGAGACCCACAAACATGCCAACACACCAACAGTCATGGTGTGATCTTACCAGGATGAGCTGCCTTCAATGGAGAGCCACAAACATGCCAACACACCAACAGTCATGCAGGAGAAAAAAGTTCGAGGAATTTTTCTACTTAACTTGTCTGTGGAAAGTGTGATGTCGCACTGCTCAGATTTACATAATCTATTCATAATATATTCATGTTCATACAAGAAAAAAAATTATATATATATAAAATTAATAACCAATGAGCCTGTTACCCATTTACAAAGCAAACTGTCTCTTGAAGTGTGTTAAATTTGATGATGATGCAACTTCTTTTGGCAAACCATTCCAAATGTTTATTATTATAATTAAGAAGGATATTTTGTGAATTTCTGTCTGTACATGAGGATAAAATATTTTAAACAAGTGTCCACGAATTCTGTCGGATGATCTTAAGGTAGAAATATCAGAGGGCCTTGTAGAGGACTGACCATTCATTATCTTCCATACCTTGATCAAATCAGCCCTAAGCAGTCTACCTCTTACAGAGTACAAATCAAGAGAAACAAGAGGAGTACCAAAGTTAATATCGATAAAGCCTGAAATTTATTTTGTCCATCTGTGCTGCTGCCCCTCCAACAAGCCTAAGTCACCCTGATACCCAGTAGGACACACAGCTGATGAAAATATCATTACTGGATGTATATGTGTATAATAAAGTTAGACCATGAAGAACTGTCACAATTTACTGTTCTCTTCAGCAAGTTAAACACAATACCACCAGACTTATTGGCTACCTTACGGATATGTAAGTGAAACTTTAAAGTTTGTCAACGAACAGACTCAAGTCAGATGCACACACTCTCTTTCACTCACTCATTCACTATATCTTACACACACACTCACACACATATATTCTCACATACATACTCTTTCACTCACACACACAGTCACATACACTCACTCATTCACTCTCTCTCTCTCTCTCTCTCTCTCTCTCTCTCTCTCTCTCTCTCTCTCTCTCTCTCTCTCACACACACAATAGTACACAGCAATGAACACGTAAGATATATGATTACAAAGATAATAATAATGAATAAGTGGATAGACAGAGTGGATAAAGAGGAAACATGGAAAGTAGAAATAGTGGATAAATAGATAGATAGATAGATAGTAGGTTTGTTACATGAATGCATGAATACATGAAGAGATAGATGAAAGGAGGGTTAGATGGATAGATAAATGAATAATTAGATAGATAGATAAATGGTAGCTGGATAGACAAATGGTTGGCTTATTGGATGGATAGATGAATAAATATATAGATAAATAGATAAATGATGAATGAATGGATAGAGAGATGGATAAATAAATATATAGTTGGATGGATAGACAGATAGCTAAACGATAAATGGATAGTTGGATAGATAAATGATTGAATAAATAAATAGTTGGATGGATAGACAGATAGCTAAATAAATGGATAGTTGGATAGATACAGTACTGTACTGTAGATAGATAAATAAATAGATGGTTGGATGGATGGACAGATGGATAAATGAAAAAAAATAGATAGTTGGATTCTTACGTTAAAATTATCGCTTATTCGAAAAACGTAATAAAATTCTCCTTACATAATCTTCTCAAAAATACCTACAAAAGTTGTTTATATATCAACCAGTGACACATGAATGGTTATGAAACTTTAATGTCTGTTTGTGTGAATGGAAAAAATATTGACTTAGAGAAGGACCTGATAATTACTTGTGTATATATTCCACCAAGTCACTCTCGATCAAGGGTGGCAGTATGGTATGGTACGGTATGTTATTTTTTAATCTAAAAGTACGGTACGAAATTACGGTACGATAATTTTTGTTAAGTACGGTACGGTACGAAATTACGTTATTTTGGGGGGGCCTTTTCCGTACTCTTTCCGTACCCTTTCCGTACCTTATTAAAAATTCGATTATACAATCCACTGTCCTCTGTCAAGAATAACCTAATATCCAGATGTAAAAGCAACTAATTAATTTTCTTGACGAATGTTCTACTTTAAGGGGCTTACCCACGAAAACGGCCTGGCAAAATAATATAATTACTAACACCTATTTGTTTTTGTCGAAACTACATATAATTTTACTTAAGGGGCCTACTCACAAAAAAATCAATATTATCAGCCATTTGGGCTATTTTTGCTATAGCCATCCTTGTAAACCCTGATGTGTCTCCAGTACTTACACAAAGTTTCAGCACATTTTGCGAATTCTTTATCCATTTAAATGGACATTTTTGTGAAGTGGGTGTTTAAAGGGACGACGCGCGATTTAAAAACCTCAGCGTCCGTGGCAACCAGAAGTCTCTACGTTTTTTCTGGATTTTATTATGATTTTTTATTGTTTTATTGAACAGCGACATTTGGCATCTCTATCGGCTCCTTCTAGCAGTTCATACTACTGGCAACGCTCGCAGTAGCTCACTAAGTCAGTGGCATTTCAAATTTTACGAGTTGAAAGTGTTTCGTAGACAAAACCTGTGATTTCCCTCTCGTTTTTTGCACCATTTTGCCTCTGTACTTTGCCCTAATACCTCTGCAGCATAGGGAAGGTGTCAGGATAGAAAAAGAGGCAAGAGAATCGGCTGCCAATGCTTGGTTAGCAAAATATTATACAAAATATAATACAGTTCAACAACCTCCACCACCATTACCATGAAAAGAAACAGTCAATTAATTAGTGATAAAAGTGTTAGTGAATCTGTGGAGGAGGTGGAATATGTACTTATATCGAAAAAGTTGATTACAGACCTAGTGAAACACGTTTGTAAGTGTGGAGGTAGGAATGTGGAGTACAGTGTACGCGAGTGGATTCCTCTGAGTGGGTTTGACTCATGTCGCCTCGATTTTCTCAAAACGTAAGTTTTATACATTCTCCTCTTTATAATTTCGTCATTTCTTGTCCGATTTTCTTGATTGTTTTAGTATCTTAATCAGCATTGGACATACTAATGCTTGGTCATGCGACAACCATTATATAAAATTATATAACTTTTGTAAATGCATTTCTTTCGTACTCGTGAGTGATGTAGTGAGGATGTCAGCGGGAAAAATATTAATAGAAAATTCATTTTTTTGAGTAAACAAAATTCGGTATGACCAATAAATAGAAAAATTATCTATCTATTAATTGCCACAAAGTGCACTTTCGTATGGGAATTAGGTTTAGTTTAATAAGGCCTAAGGCTTAGGTGTTCAGAAAAGTGATAAATTATTTATATTTTTTCTCTTTTTCTAAGGATGGACTTCACATCATAGGGTTTATCTTTAAGGTTTAATTCTCTTTTAGCGTGTGTTTGTGTCATCTACTCGTGTGCTGCTCGTAGACTGTCGTTATCGTGTTCAGTTCGTGTCCAGTGACTCGGGACTCCTCTAATAAAATGCAAAGCTTATGTTGACGTCTGTTTAGTATTTCCTCTTAATGTGTTATTGGTCGATTTGTTTAGTTGATTCCAAGACAAATATGGAAAATGTGTACAGTATAGTCTATTATATAAGTTCATACTACTGCACCTGCTAACAGAAAAAAAAAATTGCAGTTCTAATTTACCCTTCAATTATCATGGTGTATGTATGCCGCCCTCATTGCCTTGTAATAATATCCTATACTGCAGCCTTCACCCTTGGTAACCTAGTGCAAGTCCCACAGTCACACACACACTTACTCTATTTATAGTAATATTAGTATATTTACAGTGATATTCACTAATAACAAAACAAAAGACACAATTATGGGAACTTAATCGAGTCTGGACAAGGAACTGTTTACAGAGGTAGTTCATATAATTGATTAATTTTAGAGATGTAATTTATGGCATTGGTACGATATTGGGTACGAAATTACGGTACGAAATTTTATTGTTTCGTACTAGTCCGGTACGGTTCTTTGGGTAAGGTACGAAATTATGGTACGATATTTTTAAGCGTGCAAAATTACGATATTTTTTTCGTACCGTACCGTACTGCCACCCTTGCTCTCGATATGGCAAACCGGAACATTTCGATGAACTAGAAAGTTTCCTTCTGTCTAATAGTGAACATTATCATGTGGTTGGCAGAGATTTTAACGCTCATACCGGTATTTTGGATGACATAGTTTACTTGAGTGAAGAAAATGAGGATATTTTCCCAACAGAAGACATTATGACTATTTTAAGAACAAGCGGCTTTTCAAAAAATAGATGTAACCAAGACGGTACTCCTGATAGAAGTACCTATGGTAAGAAATTTGTTGAAGTTTGTAGAAATAATAATGTGATTATTTTTAATGGGAGGATTGGTGAGGACCATGGAGATGGGAAATTTACCACAACCTATAATACAACTATCGATTATGTTATTGGTACATGGAATGTTGTAATGTTTGTTAAAAAATTCACATTATATGATTTTGAACCATTATATTCAGACGTACATTGTGGGCTAGTTACCAGGTTGGAATTTTAATGTACAGACAGACAGGAAACTGAGACTCGTAATAAGCAGGCGAGTGACTTGGTTTGTTCGAGACCTGGAAGATGGGAAAGTGAAAGAAAATATGAGTACTTGAGAAATGTTGATGTGAATAGAGTAAATTAATTACTTGAGAGTGCTGATGAATTGTCTGTGGATGACATAAGTTTACAGTTGAAACATGTGCTAATAGACTCTGCAATGATGATATTCTCACAGAAAAATAAAAGCAAATATTTAAAAAAGAGTAATAATGCGAACATGAAAGGATACGATAAACAGTGTCATGTTAGTAGGAAAAAATACCATCAAGCTAAGAATAAATACAACAGACATAAAAATACAGTTACATATTCGGCTATGATAGAGAAAAGTAGGAATTACAAAAAAGAAATTAAAAGAGTTAAGAATAAAGAAAAAGTTAATATGCTCCATATGCTAAGAGAAATGAAGACTAAAGATCCAAAGGAATATTGGAAGATTTTAAAGAGTAATCAAGGAAACAAGAGTAACGAGAATCCACTCGACAACTTTTATGATAATTTTAAATCACTTTTTGCCGAAGACAATGACGACATAAATGAGGATTTGACTTATGAAATAAGTAGAAATACTGACTTAACCATACTTAATAACCCTATAACCCAAGATGAAATAAATAAATGTATTTGTAAACTGAAAAAAGGTAAGTCTCCTGGTGGTGACAACATTATCAATGAATATATTAAATGTACTAAAGATTTACTTTGTCCTTTATATGTTAAGTTGTTTAACAAGACTTTAGATAGTGGAGTTTTTCCAACAGACTGTATCACTGGTGTTATTGTACCTATTTATAAAAACAAAGGAGATGTTAACCCCTCCGCGACGGGAAAACTATGGATAGCCATTTTGTCAGCCCGGGGCTAGTCTTACTGTCCCTACTGTGTGGCCGGGCGCTTTTGGCCGATTTTTCCAAAATCGCTCTATTCCACTTACTCTGTACGTCTAAACTACGATACTGAACAACTTAAATTTGGTCTTGTTAGCACCATCAACTCTTCCTCTTTCCAATAAAACCAACCCCAGCTCTCTACGACTCTCCGTTGCCGAGAAAGTAAGTGAGGAATGAAGGGTACTTTTTCGTGTGAGCGCGGCCGTGTTCGCTTAGGTGGCGTGGCTGTGACGACAACTGAACGTGGCCCGCGCGGGTGGCAGTCAGTGTTGTAAGTACGCGTGGCGCACCACAGAATCGAACACGCACGAGAAATCTAATCCACATCCATCCATGTTTACAGTCAGTAACACACTGAGTGACGATGGTGATTGGTAGGGATGGTGGTGAAGTATAGCCAAGTGAAAAAAAACCCGCCAAATTGGGCTCGCAAATGCCGACATTGGCAAAAGCGGTGCTTCATCTCGTCCGGTCACCACATGGCACGGGTGTACGACACCACCCGGAGGTTTCCTGGGTCCGTTTATGACCGCGGACCGGACGTTAAGGGTTAATGATGCCAACAATTATAGAGGAATTATCCTTTTAAGCTGCATGGGGAAACTGTTTACCTCAATATTAAATGGTCGTCTCAAACAGTATTCCCATATTAACTGTATCATTAATGAAACACAGGCAGGCTTTCGTCAAGAGTATTCTACTTTGGACCATATATTTCTTCTTAAGTGTATTATTGATCTGTTTAAATGGAAAAGGAAAAAATTGTTTTGTTTATTTGTTGATTACAAAAAAGCCTTTGATATGGTGTGGAGAGAAGGTTTATGGTACAAACTTGTTAAGAGTAATGTAAATGGTAAAATTCTTAATGTAATACGTAGTATGTATAATAATGTAAAATCATGTGTGATGGTAGAGCAACATATGTCGGATAGCTTTATATGTAATATGGGTGTGAGACAAGGAGAAAATCTATCCCCATTACTATTTGCATTTTATGTTAATGATATACAAGAACAGCTTATTGAGCATAACTGTAATTATCTAAACTTTAATGATAATCTTTTAAATAACTCTTTAAAATAACTTGTGTTGATGTACGCAGATGATACAGTTATTATGTGTGATAGTGAACAGAACATGAAACAAACCTTGACAACTCTGTATAGTTATTGCTCTGATTGGAAGTTGAAGGTAAACTGTAGTAAAACTAAGATAGTAGTGTTTAGTAGAGGGAAGGTTCGAACCAGTAACTATAGATTCCAGTTTGGTGAAGAGGAAATAGAGATTGTTAGTGAATATAAATACCTTGGTATACTGTTTAGTTATAATGGCAGATTTAGGAAAGGACAGTTAGCCTACAACTGAAGGAACAAGCAAATAGAGCCATGTATGCACTGATCGGTAGATCTCGTAAATATGATTTACCAGTTGATATACAAATCCAGATGTATAATAGTATGGTTGTACCAGTAATGACATATACATGTGAAATATGGGGAAGTGACTCAGTGAGAGAATTAGAATTATTGCAGATGAAGTATTTCAAACATGTTTTGTATGTAAATAGATATACAAGCACGGATATTGTATATGGAGAGCTGGGGGTGTATATATCCATTAGAAATAAGTGTTAAGTGCAGGATGATAAATTTTTGGTTGAGATTGATTACGGGAAAAAATACCCAATTGAGCTATGTAATCTATACATGTTTATTATAATTATATATGTCTGGTGTTTATTCATCGCCATGGTTGGAGTATATAAAGAGTATATGTATTGAATGTGGTTTATCGGGTGTGTGGATGTCACAAACAATTAATAATAAAAAATGGTTTAAAAAACTGTAAAACAGAGGCTGAAAGATCTTTGGATAACAACTTGGTACAGTAATTTAGCAACGAAAGCAATATGTAGTAGTTATAGAATATATAAGGAAGTGTATGGGACTGAGTAATACCTTGTAAAATTAAGTAAAACCAATCGCATAAATATAAGTAAGTTTCGAACAGGAAATAATAAATTACCGATTATTAAAGGTAGATATTGTGAAATTAGAAGGGAAGAGCGTCATTGTGATAAGTGTAAAGGTGAACAAATGGGTGATGAATATCATGCTTTAAGGACCCTGTGATCGTGTATGTCACTAGGTGGCTTCTAATTCCTCCTGACTATGCCACGAAACAAGCTCCTTCAATATAAGTGGTGTTTCGTATCAATGTGTGAAGGACTCTCTAACCTTCAATTTTCTCATTACAGCACGGGGTCCCTTAATTAATAATAATAACAATAACCGTAATAATAACAATAAAAATAAAAATAATTAAGGTGAAACAGACATAATGATTTATATATATATCCTTTTGTATAAACTGAAATATTGAATAAATAAAGAGAGAGAGAGAGAGGAGTGGGAAGAATTAACGTGTGTGTATGTGTGTGTGTGTATGTGTGTGTGTGTTGAATGGAGAGGGAGAGAGAGGGGAAGGAGAGAGAGAGAGAGCAAGTGAGAGGAAATAGCAGCAAGGATATATAACTGATTTTATCGTCATGGTAAAGGCCTCATACATACATACATACACACATATATACATACATACACACATAGACACACACATATATCAGTCTCGCTCATTCACTCAATCTCCATCTTTTTTCTCTTTCACACATACATACATTTCAATATTATTCTTGTTCACTTAATCTCTCATGTACTGTACATATATACATACAAACTCTCTCTCTCTCTCTCTCTCTCTCTCTCTCTCTCTCTCTCTCTCTCTCTCTCTCTCTCAGTGCATATCCCTGTAGTGGGGGTATTGCCTGTAGTCACTGTGTAGTAATGTGGGGAATACTTACAGGGTTTTGGCGCCCCTTCGGCCCTAGCCACTGACTTCTTAGATTGTCCCTCTTTTCTTTTTATTTCCTCCCTGCTTGCTGTCACACCTCTCTATCACCTTTTTCTGGCGCTATAGGACCTCGATGTTGTGGCGCCTAATATCCATCAATCAATTAATCTCAATGCAAATGTATGGACGGATAAGCCTGATCGAGAGGATTGGGTATGAGAGAGAGAGAGAAAAATATATATATGAATTGAAAAATTGGGTGAGGAAAGAAAGATCAGAGGGAAAAAAGACGAGGAATATAGAAGGGAAACAGAAAAGAACAGAGGAGAGAGAGAGAGAGAGAGAGAGAGAGAGAGAGAGAGAGAGAGAGAGAGTCTGAGCAGGTATATAATGAGTTTATAATCACCTTCCCTTGTATTTCCCCAACCCTCCACACTTTTACCTCCCCAACCGTTTCCTCACCCCTCGTCATCCCTTTCCTCACCTCTCTCCACTTTCACCTCTCCTCCTTCATCACCCCTTTCCCCCTTACATCACCCCTCCCCAACTCCCTTCCACCTTTACTTCCCCAACCCTCCCCATTATTCACATCATTTTATTTTCCCGAACCATTCCTCTTCCAACCCCAACCCTTTCCTTCCTTTCTCCTCACCATCCTCTTTACCCCTCCATCCTCCCCTTTCCTGCTCCCCCTTTCTCTTAACGCCTCTACCCCACCATCCTCTCTTCTTCTCTCCCCACTATCCTCTCATCCCCTTCCCCCTCCCCCCATTCCCTAAAGCCCCCTCCCCTCCCTCAATCCTCTCATCCCCTCTACCCATTCTCTTAACCCCTACGCTTTGGCTACAGGTACAGTTGCCTCCAGTAGCGGCAAAATTCCTTGATTTCCCCTATATTCACAATGCTTTCACTCTTAACCTATATAGTGTACTGACTTCAAAATTATTTCTAACTTACCTTCAACTCTACCATCTGGAGGGCTCTACAATGTGTAGTTACGGAGATAGGGCGAGTTGAAGTAGACCATATTTGCGCGCGAAGCTCCACTTTGTTCCTATGCGTACTCCCTGCTGTGGCTATGTGTTAAATTGCCCGCGAAATACCTGACTACAATATATTCTTATTACTACGATTATGTATCGTATGTCGTGATCAGAACACTAAAAATAGTATGAATACTTGTAGGAATATATCATCGTGTAACTGTCACGTAGAAAATTATAAACAAACTGATTTGTACTGTAGGAAACATGTATATTTACCAGCACTCGCGCCTGCCTGGAGTGTTTTTGTGGTGTTATGTTCTTATTACTACAATTATGTATTGTGTGTCATGATCAGAACACTAAAAAATAATTTGTAACCTTGTAGGAATATCATGGTGTCACTGTCACTTACATATATTCACTACGGTATTTTCTTACGATCGTTAGAGGACAAATTCGGACAAGGGCAAATACTTAAAAATAGCTCACCCTACGTGAGGTCCAAGAAGCAACTGAGTGGGTAGCAGATCAATATTGTGATTGTGTTTACTAGCCCACTGACAAGAAATACCAGCCCTACATAGCCCTAAATGACAGGAAATAGCTATGGCGGTCTAACGCGTCGGCCGGAGTGCATGTACCGACGATTAATCGAGTCAACCGTAGAGTAGGGGTTAAGCCCCCTCCCCTCCGTCAATCCTCTCATCCCCTCCCCCCATTCTCTTTAGCCCCTTCCCCTCCCCCATTCTCTTACCCCCTTCCCCCTTCATCCTCTTTACCCCTCATCTCTCCCCATCCTCTCCTCCCCCCAATTCTCTTAACTCCTTCACCCCATTTTCTTGAAGCCTCCCTTCCTTCGTGTTTCCTTACCTGACTTAAAGACATTTGTATTTGAATAGAAAAACAAGATTCTTATATGGTCAATTACCTCTCTCTCTCTCTCTCTCTCTCTCTCTCTCTCTCTCTCTCTCTCTCTCTCTCTCTCTCTCTCTCTTCTTCTTCTTCTTCTTTTTCATCCTACATTTTTGTCAATCTCCTTACAAATTTAGATCTCATTCAATTTTTCTCTTTCTCTCTTTCCTTCAAACACTCACACACACTTTCTCACACCCTAGACCAAAAGCCATTCAAAAGACCCCATCCCTAACTTTCGAGGGGGGGGGGGGGGGGTAGAGAAATAAAATTAAAAATGAAAGGACAGAGGGATAGAGAGAGAGAGAGAGAGAGAGAATTTCAACAAAAGCGACATAAAGTACAGCTACGAAAAAATCCCCGACTTTAGAAAAGCCAATTTCAACCAACTCAGAGCGATACTAAAATAAACTGACTGGAAATGTCTGCGAGACACTATTGACATTAATACACAATGGAACTTTTTCACTAATACGTACACAAAAGCGGTCAAGGACAGCATACCTTTAAAAAAACGACGTTCAGCACAAAATGTAAAGCCCAAGTGGTGGACTAAAGATATAGCCGACTGTTTATGCGCCAAAAAGAATGCTCATAATAGAGTAAAAATCACAGCCAACAATGACGACCATGCCAAGTTTACAAACTTACGAAGAAAATCCAATATGTTAATCAAACAGAGTAAAAAGTCCATTGAAAAACATATTGCAAATCAGAGTAAGACAAACCCAAAAGAGTTCTACAGTTATATTCGACAAAAGAAAGTACTTACGTCAACTATCGGACCAATTCTTGATGAAAATGGGGACTTTACGACAGATGAAGAGCGAATGAGTAGTATCCTAAATACTTTCTTTGCATCAGTCTTTACTACAGAAAACCCGAACTATATTCTAGCTGAAACAACAGTCCATAACGAAAACACCGAAGTATTAAATAATATCATCATAACAGAAAATTATGTAATCAAATGTATTGATAAGTTAAATGTAAATCAGTCACCTGGGCCTGACACGATCTCCCCTCGCATATTAAAGGAAGCAAAAAGCTAAACAGTGAAACCTCTGACTCTGCTCTTTAATTATTATTTACAATCATACGAGATAAACTTACAAATCACTTAGAGGAAAACAACTTACTTAGAGACACTCAACACGGTTTACGTAATAAACGCTCTTGCCTAACAAACTTATTAGACTTTTTAAACGACATTTTTAACGAATATGATAAGAGTAAAGCAGTAGACATAATTTCTCTAGATTTCCAAAAAGCCTTTGACAAAGTTCCCCATAAGCGCTTAATAACTAAATTAAAATATCACAGAATCCAAGGCGACACCGTAAGATGGATAGAGAACTGGCTAAGAAACCGTAAACAACGTGTGGTAATAAATGGGAAATCATCTAATTGGACTGGCGTTACGAGCGGGGTGCCACAAGGGTCAGTTTTAGGGCCAATCCTTTTCCTAGTTTACATAAACGACATAAATGAAGGTCTCTCATGCATAATATCGAAGTTTGCCGATGACACTAAAATTGCAAATACAGTACTCACTAATGCACAAACTAAAGAAATGCAAAATAATCTCGATAAATTGTCGAATTGGGCGAAAACTTGGCAAATGTCCTTCAATGCAGATAAATGTAAAGTGCTCCACATCGGACATCGTAATGTAACAGCAAACTACTCGTTAAATGGTAACGTAATAGACTGTAATACCGTAGACAGCTTCAAGCGTCGCTTAGATAAATATCTTGCGTCTAATCCCCGACTTTCGATGTTTACTAATGAATATTTTTTGCCCATTATAGGTGTCATGTTAGCCAATTTCAACTACTTTCAATCTTTCCTATAAAATTTCCTTGTGGAGTTTTTTCTACCAACCCCACAAGGTTCTGACTCCTGACTTTATTTCCTGTATAGCTTAGGCCGGAGGGAGTGGAGGGTGGGGAGAGAGCCTTCTACTTTGCCATCCTTATCATTCTCCACCAGTAACCTTCTAATCAGATCACCCCATGTGGACCGTAAGGTCTGTTGTGGTCTGTGTTTCTATGCAACTCTATGTAACTCTCTTAGTCAGCTAGTCTCCTCTCTCACTCTCTATACCTTCCTTTCTTTCTTTTATTTCATCTTTCTCTCGCCCCCATTTCCACTTCCTAGAGCTTCCTGAAGGGGAGACATTGATGGGGGTACTGAAAGACTGAGGGGAGGAGGGGGGAAGGAGGGGACATTGAACGGGGTACCAAAGCGAGATTATTCGTGACCGCGTTTCTGTCTCAGAACTGGAGGGGAAATAATGGCAATAATGATGATGATAAAGAGAGAGAGAGAGAGAGAGAGAGAGAGAGAGAGAGAGAGAGAGAGAGAGAGAGAGAGAGATTAAACACGAGACAATTTGGTAGAAAGGAGGGACAGCAAACACCATGAAAATAGAAGGAAAGGATGGACAGTAAATACGAAGCAATAATAAAAATAATAATAATAATAATAATAATAATAAAAGAAATTCAACACAAGACTATAACAATCAAATAAACTTTGTTGTTCATGATTTTGCAAATGTATGCATGATATGTGCATGTGCGTTTGCGTGTTATTTAGAGTTCCAGTGGAAGTGTGTGTGTGTGTGTGTGTTGTGAGGGGAAGTAATGGGGGAGAGGGGGAGCCCAAAACTATATTATATATTATAATAGGCATTTCCATGGAGAGAGAGAGAGAGAGAGAGAGAGAGAGAGAGAGAGAGAGAGAGAGAGAGAGAGAGAGAGAGAGAGAGAGACTAGTGTAATATAAAGGGCAAATTTCCATATAATAATAATAATAATAATAATATTGTGAGTAGTAGTAATAGTAGTAGTAGTAATAGTAGTAGTAGTAGTAGTTGATTCTAAAAGTGAGTACATGTTGACCTTTGCATAAAACGTTTGAGTGTAACATTGTAAACATTAACACACACATACATTTTGACTTTTCTGGGATTACCATATGTGTGTGTGTGTGTGTATGTGTGTGTGAAGCCAAGATTATGACTGCATATGACAGTGTGTGTGTGTGTGTGTGTGTGTGTGTGTGTGTGTGTGAAGCCAAGATTATAACTGCATATGACAGTGTGTGTGTGTTTTGTCACAAACCTACAAACACTCGACAACTTACAAACACTCGACAACTTACAAACACTCGACAACTTACAAACACTCGACAACTTACAAACACTCGACAACTTACAAACACTCGACAACTTACAAACACTCGACAACTTACAAACACTCGACAACTTACAAACACTCGACAACTAGGCGTCAACTATTCCTGGAAACTACTTAGTTTATACCACTACCACTGTTGCAACGTCTCCTCAAAACTGGTACAAACTGACCCAGACCAGCCTGCTAAACTATGTGAGAGCCGTACCAACCAACCACAGACGTGCTTACATGCATTCAACCAATGGCAGAGTCGTATACATTCTGTCAACCACTCAGAGACTTGTGGTTTGTATTATCAGCCAATCAAGCAGTCGGATGGAGGTATATATAAGCTGCACTTGACTGTCTGAAGTCAATTCTCGAAATCTTAAATACTCACTGTACGCTGATGACTGTGCGATGTGGCATTCCAGCCGTAGTGCACAGTTTTCGGCAACGGTTGACCATGGGTGGAAACCCCCTACCTATTCAAATTTCAACTAGATTTCTTGGACTGATTTTTGACAGTCGACTGACATGGACTTGCCATGTCAGTCAGTTAAAAACTAAATGTTTAAAAACACTCAAATTACTGAAGTGCATTTCTGGTATCAAATGGGGAGCAGATAAGAAGTCATTGCTAATACTATTTAAAACCCTGATCAGATCTAGAGTATATTATGGGTCCATAGTGTATGGTTCAGCATCTGAGTCTGTGTTGAAAGGTTTGGATGTTGTGCAGAATGCTTGTTTGTGTGTGTGTCTTGGAGCCCTACGTTGCACTCGAATCGAGCATCTAGAGGTGGAGTCACAAGTGCCTCCCATCCGTCTAAGACGAGACCAACTAATGTTAACATACTTTGCTAAGAAAGCCAGGGTGCCGAGTCATCCTCCCGGTAATGCCTTGCTGCGGCAACCGCACCCGGGGGCCATGGCGTTAGGCCCCTGGCAGAGGGACCGAGTCATCCGTCCGGGAACCCCTGCGCCCCAGGGACGTGAGGGACACCAGGCCCGCTGTTTGTATTCCCGGGGAGCCGAGTCATCCTCCCGGTGGTGCCTTTTTGCGCCTGCAGCCGGGGGGCCATGGCGATAGGCCCCTGGAAGGGCCAAATTATCCGCCTAGGGGTCACACGGACCAGGAGGGAACTGGCGTTAGGTCCCTCAGAGCAAGACTCCACGACCTCGTAGAGTGTGTCGGTATAGACTTATCAACAATCGATTCCCTGGTTCTAGTAAATATTGCACCCTGGGTAATACCCCCTTATATTTGTGTGGAATCCTGGTTACCAGGGATTAAATCCCAGGTGCCGAAGGTGGAGGTACACCAGAGGTTTCATGAGATAATTATCAAACATCTTTCTTATTTCCATCTTTATACCGACGGGTCCAAGACGGATGAATGTGTTGGTGCGGGTGTATGGTCGCATGAATGTCAGTTAAGATTCAGACTGCCGAATCATACATCTATTTCTCTTGCTGAATTATTTGCTATAGATAAAGCTTTGGATTTTGCCCTATCGACGACCCACGATAGGATAGTCATATTTACTGATTCACTAAGTTCACTAAGTTCACCATGTTGTCATTGTTGGGGACATGAATCAGCACTTGGTGGCAAGATCTTTCGAAGAACTCCTCACAGTACATGGTCTTTTTAATCACGTTGACTTCCCCACCCACAATTCCGGCTCATCTTTTGACCCTGTTGTCAGTGATTTAACGGACAGTGTGGTTACCTGCTCTCCACTCAGTGCCGTGGGATCGTCTGACCACATGGCTGTTCTGAGTGTGATTCAGATTGCACCTCAGAGGGATGCTGCCGTCACACGCACCAACTGGCTGTGGGGTAAAGCAGATTGGGAGAGTCTCTGCAACACACTACAACAAACGCCCTGGAGCAACATCCTCGTAGGTGACATCAACAATCAAGTTGACACTTTTACACATACTTTGCTCAAGCACCAAGAACAGTACGTCCCCTGTCACTCATACACTGTCAAGCCCCTCGACCAGACCTGGTTTGGTTATCAGTATAGAATGGAAGCTGATGAAAAGAGTCGCTCCTGGAGGCTCTACTCACGTCATCCTACCAACGCTAATAAGGAGCACTATAGACACGCTTATGCAGCCATGCGACAAGTACAGCAATGGGCTCAACAACGCTGGCAGGAAGATCTTAAGACCAAGCTCAGTGGCCGATCTGTGGGTAGTAAGACCTGGTGGACCACACTGAAGCAACATCAAGGCTTGACACAAGATGATGATGTACCACCCCTACACAAGTCTGATGGTACAGTGGCCACCAAAAACAAGGACAAGGCAGAGGTACTCGCATCTTTTTTCTCCAACAAGATGTCAGTACCTGATCCTGAGCGCCCCACTCCGAATGTGCCATTACTCACAAATGTGAGCCTTTCCACCCTCACCATCACTACTGAGGATGTGCGGCAACGTTTGTCACAAGTTGACACAAACAAGGCTTTAGGTCCAGACAACGTAAGTCCTCACATCCTTAAGCGTTGTGCCTCTCAGCTGGCAACGCCCCTCACCACCATATTCCAGCAATGTATCACCACTGGAGTGTGGCCCACACTCTGGAAGGGAGCCAGAGTGGTGGCAATCCACAAAAAGGGCAAAAGGACTGATCCCAAGAACTACAGACCTATCTCCCTTCTCTCAGTTCTTGGAAAAATACTTGAAGCCATCATAGCAGAAAAAATATCATGTTTTCTTGCCTCACACCATCTACTCAACAATAAACAGTTTGGCTTCCGAACAAACAGGTCAGCAGAAGACCTATTACTTCAATTATTCACCACTAGACCAGGGAAGGGACACATTCATCATTGCTCTTGACATAGCTGAAGCATTTGATAGGGTGTGGCATCACGGCCTCATCACCAAGCTGAACAGCTTGGGTGTCCGTGGTCATCTACTCCTCCTGCTCAAAGATTACCTGCAGGGCAGATACCTCAGAGTGGTGATGAATAGACAAACATCAGCCGAACATCCCATCTCTGCCAGTGTACCACAGGGTAGTGTTCTCGGCCCTCTCCTCTGGAATACATATTTTAATGACTTGCTTCAGCTCATTTCAGAGGTACATGCATACGCCGATGACTGCACCCTCACATTTCCCTGTGACAGTGGTGATCACCGCACGACTGTCACACACATCAACCTGGTCCTACAAACCATCGTCTTATGGGGTCACCGATGGCAAGTGGATCTCGCTCCGGAGAAGACACAGGTGATGCTGGTCTCCAGAAGACAGCGTCCCCCTAATACTCCCTCCCCCATCATCTTGCTTGATGGGAGGTCGCTGCCCTTACAAGATTCCATACCAATACTGGGAGTGGAAATTAACAGTACCCTGACTTTCACTGGCCACGTCAAGACTATAGCCAGGAAAGCCGCTTGGAAACTTAGTTGTGTCCGGCGGGTATCACATCTCCTTGACTCCCAGGGAATCTCCACATTGTATGCAGCTCAAGTCCGCCCCCTCATGGAGTATGCCCCTCTCACCTGGTCGTCATGCCCCCCTTCATATTTAGGTCTTCTTGACAAGATTCAACGTCGAGCACAACGATTAATATGTATGAAGTCCCCACCGGACCAACCACCTTCACCCATGCAGCCCCTACAGCAGCGTCGTGATGTGGCAGGATTGTGTGTTATTTACAAGCATCGCGTCCCACACCTAACTGCACTCCACCAACCTTGGGCTCAACCACACGGCCACACCACCCGTGCTGCCGTCACCAGGCATCACCAGCTCATCATCCCTTTTGCCAGAACAGAGACCTTCCTCCGTTCCTTCCTACCAAGGTATACATGAATGTGGAATCATCTGGTACAGCAGACACAGCTTCATTACATCACCTCACTACAAACCTTTAGGTCTGCTGTAAATACATGGATTAAACAGCCATAAAATGTATATAAATTGGTCTAATGTATATAACTGTTTGTGTAGTTAGGCATTTGAAATGTATGCATAGTATAGCTTTAGTTATCATACTTTCTTATGTCAAAGATAGTCTTCAGTAGTCCTACTGAAACTCCTGACTGAATAATGTATCCAATATTAAAAAAAAAAATAATAATAATAATAAGAGAGGAGAAGAGGAAAAATTAAAATAGAGAGGGAAGAAGAAATGAGAGAGAGAGACGCAAAGGAAATGTTAGAGAATTAGGAATAAAGAGTAATGAGAGAGAGAAAGAAAAAAGCCAGATGTGAGAGAGAGAGAGAAAAAAAAACCACACAGATTAACAAGGAATACATACACGATGGCAACACTGCAGAGAAAGCAAGTAAGTCGGCGTTGGTAACACTGTTTCTACACACACACACACACACACACACCACAGAGAAAACCTGGATACTTATTTCAGCTCGAGACTTTACACACACACACACAACTAAAGACAATACCGTATATATATATATATATATATATATATATATATATATATATATATATATATATATATATATATATATATATATATATATATATACATACACACACACAAAACTAAAGACTATACCATACACAAACACAACTAAAGACTATACCTTATACACACACACAACTAAAGACTATACCTTATACACACACACACACACACACAACTAAAGACTATACCTTACACACACACACTCACACACAACTAAAGACTATACCTTCGGCTTGGGCTGCAGGGGTTCAAACCCTCCATTGGTCATTTAAAAAAAAATGTAGGCAGAGGACACATCCTAGGCTTCACTGATTAGAATGACATATAACTTTTTACTCTAGGTCAATCGATGTGGCCGTGCATAGCGGCTAAACAGACAGACAGACACACAGACGGAGTGTTATATATATATATATATATATGTTTATATTCCTGAATATTTAATATAGGTCGTCACTTTACACCAACCACACACAATGAAGGGATGGAATGTACTAAATTAACTCTCACGTTCATACTCCAAGTCTGTATGTAGCTTACTGGTTGTCATGGGAACAGTTACCAAACAAACCTTAGCTTACTGGTTGTCATGGGAACAGTTACCAAACAAACCTTATAAGTATTACTACCAAATAACTCTATGTCGGAGCTACGTATTATTTC
>JAWZYT010003611.1:232500-239148 GCA_034508575.1 Petrolisthes manimaculis | reverse complement strand
GAGAGAGAGAGAGAGGGGGGGGGGTAGTACACAAACAGAGACATACACACAGGTAGATAGACAGAGACAGACAGACAAAGAGAGACACATAGCCTACCCACACACAGAGAGACAGACAGAGAATGAAACACACACACACACATACACACACAGAGAGAGAGAGAGAGAGAGAGAGAGAGAGAGAGAGAGAGAGAGAGAGAGGAGGTGCCCCAGGCTAATACCCATCAGCAACAACAACAGCAGCAGTAGCAGTAGCCTAGTAGGTAGACGTGGGAAAGCAAAACAACCACCCAACCTTACTTACTCCTTACTACCTACCTACCAACAACGGCAGGCTATACAAGTGAGAAAAGACTACAACACTTATTATTCCTTACTACCTACAACAACAACAGGCTATACAGATGAGGAAAGACTACAACACTTTAGAATTTAGGCTACAATGGAATGGAAAGAATGACACCTTATAATAATAATAATAATAATAATTGAGGGGGTTGAGTTGACGTAAGGTGTTGTTGTTGTTGTTGTTGTATGATTATAGTTTGATATGATACTGATTTATTTACACGATGGAAGGAAAGTGTCGGTGGTTATTTATTTGATTGTGATTGTACAGTATTGGTGAATCAGAGAACAATTTTAAGGTTCCCTGTAATGTAGCCTAGTAAGAAAATTGAATATTAAATGAGTCCTTCAAATATTGCCACGAAACACACACACACACACACAGCTATACAGAAGGAGCCTAACGTAGCCTAGCCTATATACAGTGACGAATAGGCTACTTAGCTTTACCCAGAAACAATAGTGGCTTATAACTATTTACTATAATCAATTGCTATAGAGTTATAATTATTTACTATAATCAATTGCTATAGAGTTATAATTATTTACTATAATCAATTGCTATAGAGTTATAATTATTTACTATAATCAATTGCTATAGACTTATAATTATTTACTATAGCCTAATGAATTGCTATAGACACTTATAATTATTTACTATAGCCTAATGAATTGCTATAGACACTTACATTTATTTACTATATATAATCAATTGCTATAGAGACATAGGCCTACCCGTATAGCCTATATAATTATGTAAACAGACTAGTTATACACAGTTACAAAATAAGTAAAAGAAGAAAAGAATCACCACTATTTCGTGACTTGGGACGAGGACACACACACACACACACACACACACACCTAACTTACAATAGCCTAACCTAAATTGGACAAGACAGACACACACACAAACACACACACCTAACTTACAATAGCCTAACCTAAACTGAACAACACACACACACATACACCTAACTTACAATAGCCTAACCTAAACTGGACAAGACACACACACACACACACACACACACACACCTAACTTACAATAGCCTAACCTACACTGGACAACACACACACACACAAACACCTAACTTACAATAGCCTAACTTAAACTGGACAAGACAGACACACACACACACACACACACACCTAACTTACAATAGCCTAACCTACACTGGACAACACACACACACACATACACCTAACTTACAATAGCCTAACCTAAACTGAACACACACACACACACACACACACCTAACTTACAATAGCCTAACCTAAACTGAACACACACACACACACACACACACCTAACTTACAATAGCCTAACCTAAACTGGACAAGACACACACACACACACCTAAATTACAATAGCCTAACCTAAACTGAACAACACACACACACACACATACACCTAACTTACAATAGCCTAACCTAAACTGGAGAAGACACACACACACACACACACACACCTAACTTACAATAGCCTAACCTAACTCGACAACACACACACACACACACACACACATACACACACACACACACTCACCTAACTTACAATAGCCTAACCTAACCTGGACAAGACACACACACACACACACACACCTACAGTAGCCTAACCTAATCGATTCACTCAATCAATAAGCACCAACCAATCAACCAACTCGACCCATCAAGAGTCAGTCAGTTTTCAGTGTTAGGTACTGTAGTTGGTCAATCATCTTCACACGAAACTCTAGGCCGTATTCAAGAACATACATACATCCGTGGTGTGTACGATATGGTGTGATGTGGACAGTACGATGG
Source organism: Petrolisthes manimaculis (assembly GCA_034508575.1). NCBI lineage: Eukaryota > Metazoa > Arthropoda > Malacostraca > Decapoda > Porcellanidae > Petrolisthes > Petrolisthes manimaculis. The sequence continues at coordinate 236,994 of JAWZYT010003611.1, read as the reverse complement.
CTTTCCTTCCATCGTACAGTACAAATAAATCAGTACCGTATCATATCAAAATATAATCATACAACAACAACAACAACACCTTACGTCAACTCAACCCCCTCAATTATTATTATTATTATTATTATTATTATTATTATTATTATTATTATTATTATTAGGTGGTGCAATATCATACACGTGTTGTTCTTTATTACCAAGATATTTAACTAGACATTATTACTATTACTACTATTATTATAAGGTGCTAAAATATCATACACGTGTTATTTATTTTTTATTACCAAGATATTATTAATTATTATACCGTACTACGAGGGAAGGAAAGTGTTGGTGAATATTTTGATTGTGGCTGTACACCTATAGGCCTAAGTTACATACATATCTCACCATCAATATGCACTATTATATATATTTTTTGTAATTAATTCCTGTTAATGTATATAACTCGTTACAGTTATCCTATATTGCGTATATTGTGTTACTCGTATATTATATTACTCGTTACTTGTATTACTCGTTACTTGTATTACTCGTTACTTGTATTACTCGTATATGGTATTACTCATTACTCGTATATTATATTACTCGTATATTGTGTTACTCGTATATTATATTACTCGTTACTTGTATTACTCGTATATTATATTACTCGTTACTTGTATTACTCGTATATGGTATTACTCATTACTCGTATATTATATTACTCGTATATTGTGTTACTCGTATATTATATTACTCGTTACTTGTATTACTCGTATATGGTATTATTCATTACTCGTATATTATATTACTCGTATATTGTGTTACTCGTATATTATATTACTCGTTACTTGTATTACTCGTATATGGTATTACTCGTATATTATATTACTCGTATATGGTATTACTCATTACTCGTATATTATATTACTCGTATATTGTGTTACTCGTATATTATATTACTCGTTACTTGTATTACTCGTATATGGTATTATTCATTACTCGTATATTATATTACTCGTATATTGTGTTACTCGTATATGGTATTACTCATTACTCGTATATTATATTACTCGTATATTGTGTTACTCGTATATTATATTACTCGTTACTCGTATTACTCGTATATTATATTACTCGTTACTTATATTACTCGTTACTCGTATTACTCGTAACACTCACCTTGTTTTTTCGAGTAGGCTAGATGGTAACAGCTAGTAGGTGTAACTTTAGATAGTAATTATTGAAGTAACATACACTCTCTTGTCACAACAATTTAGTATTAGTTATTATTAATTATTATTTACCCACGGTGGTAAAATAATATAAATAATAATAATATTTTTATAATCTCGTAAAGTTTCTTAATTATTTTTTATATATTTTCTTTATTTTATTTTTTTTTTAGTTCCTTATTATTATTATAAAGTACAAATAAAAAATATATGTGTGTATATAATGTCAAAGAGTTATCAAAGTTATGAATTATTTACTTAATTATTTACTTAAGAACTCCGACAGTGAGATAAGACAAGAGCACAGTGACACACACCCTCCCCTCACCACTGCCAGATGCACACTAAGTGAGTCTTGAGTCAGGTTGAGTGTGATAAGGGCAGGGCTCTCAAAAAAAAAACCTGAACTGTGGATTTTCCTTAAAAGTCATGACAAATTTCCTTAGATCAATATAAAATTTTCCTCAGATTTCAGACTCGCTCATTTAAACACATACACATTACACACACACACACATTACACACACACACACACATTACACACACACATTACACACACATACACATTACACACACACACACATTACACACACACATTACACACACATACACATTACACACACACACACATTACACACATACACATTACACACACACACATTACACACACACATTACACACACACACACATTACACACACACACATTACACACACACACATTACACACATACACATTACACACACACACACATTACACACACATTACACACACACACATTACACACACACACACACATTACACACACACACACACATTACACACACACACATTACACACACACACATTACACACACTCATTACACACACACACATTACACACACACACACATTACACACACACACATTACACACACACACATTACACACACACACATTACACACACACACACACATTACACACACACAGATTACACACACACACATTACACACACACACACACATTACACACACTATCCTTGGCATAACGTTTAGGGGGTGCGGGAATAAGGGGGCAGGCTTGGGGGTGGGGGTTAGGGGGGTGCGGGAATAGGGGACATGAGCTAGGCTTTCGACCCACCCTATTCCCGCACCCCCCAAACACCCCCCAAAGCCTGTCCCCTACTCCCGCACCCCCCAAACACCCCCCAAGCCTGTCCCCTATTCCCGCACCCCCCAAACACCCCCCAAGCCTGTCCCCATATTCCCGCACCCCCCAAACACTCCCCAAGCCTGCATGTCCCCTACTCCCGCACCCCCAAGCCTTTCCCCCCTATTCCCGCACCCCCCAAACACCCCCCAAGCCTGTCCCCTTACTCCCCCCCACCCCATTAATACACATAACCAGACAAAACAACAACATGAAGGAAAAGCGTTCAAAAGCTCCGACTCTTAATGATTCAAGTGAAATGAGTGAGTGAGTGAGTGAGTGAGTGAGTGAGTAAGTGAATGAGTGAGTGAGTGAGTGAGTGAGTGAATGAGTGAGTGAGTGAGTGAGTGAGTGAGTGAGTGAGTGAATGAGTGAGTGAGTGAGTGAGTGAGTGAGTGAATGAGTGAGTGAATGAGTGAGTGAGTGAGTGAGTGAGTGAGTGAGTGAGTGAGTGAGTGAGTGAGTGAATGAGTGAGTGAATGAGTGAGTGAGTGAGTGAGTGAGTGAGTGAGTGAGTGAGTGAGTGAGTGAGTGAGTGAGTTGAACCCCTTTTAAGAAGTGGTCGCCCCAAGAAGAGTGAGTGAGTGAGTGAGTGAGTGAATGAGTGAGTGAGTGAGTGAGTGAGTTGAACCCCTTTTAAGAAGTGGTCGCCCCAAGAAGAGTGAGTGAGTGAGTGAGTGAGTGAGTGAGTGAGTGAGTGAATGAGTGAGTGAGTGAGTGAGTGAGTGAGTGAGTTGAACCCCTTTTAAGAAGTGGTCGCCCCAAGAAAAATGAGTGAGTGAGTGAGTGAGTGAGTGAGTTGAACCCCTTTTAAGAAATGGTCGACCCAAGAAGAATGAGTGAGTGAGTGAGTGAGTGAGTGAGTGAGTTGAACCCCTTTTAAGAAGTGGTCGCCCCAAGAAGAAGAAGAACAACAAGAACAAGAACAAGAACAATAATTACATGTTTGTGAGGTAGAAAGTCTATTTATCCCTATTCCCGCACCCCCCCCCCCCAAGCCTGTCCCCCTATTCCCGCACCCCCCCCCCCCAAGCCTGTCCCCCTATTCCCGCACCCCCCCCCCCAAGCCTGTCCCCCCATTCCCTCACCCCATTAATTAAGATTTTTAGTGCAGCCTCTTTTCTGGTTTATAAATATGATATCAATTAATGGTTATAAATGTAAATGGTTAATGTGTAAGTATTATTAATTTTGATTAAGTAGAAAATTTAATGGAATGAATGCAACCCTCGATTCACTGATTAAATTCCTACACATTATTATTATTATTATTATCATTATTATTATTATTATTAAATTCCTACACGTTATTATTATTATTATTATTATTATTATTATTATTATTATTATTATTATTATTATTATTAAATTCCTACACATTATTATTATTATTATTATTATTATTATTAAATTCCTACACATTATTATTATTATTATTATTATTATTATTATTATTATTATTATTATTATTATTAAATTCCTACACATTATTATTATTATTATTATTATTATTATTATTATTAAATTCCTACACATTATTATTATTATTATTATTATTATTATTATTATTATTATTATTATTATTATTAAATTCCTACACATTATTATTATTATTATTATTATTATTATTATTATTATTATTAAATTCCTACACATTATTATTATTATTATTATTATTATTATTATTATTATTATTATTATTATTATTATTAAATTCCTACACATTATTATTATTATTATTATTATTATTATTATTAAATTCCTACACATTATTATTATTATTATTAAATTCCTACACATTATTATTATTATTATTATTATTATTATTAAATTCCTACACATTATTATTATTATTATTATTATTATTATTATTATTATTATTATTATTATTATTATTATTATTAAATTCCTACACATTATTATTATTATTATTATTATTATTAAATTCCTCCACATTATTATTATTATTATTATTATTATTATTATTATTATTATTATTATTATTATTATTATTATTATTATTATTATTATTAAATTCCTACACCTCCAGTATATACTTGTTGATCAAGACGTGGTTAATAATATACTATA
>JAWZYT010003611.1:225000-230000 GCA_034508575.1 Petrolisthes manimaculis | reverse complement strand
AGGCCTGATTCATAGTCAATGTAATATTGTTTACTCACCAAATTCATAAAATATTTCACTCATGTCATTTAATAATAATAATAATAATAATAATAATAATAATAATAATAATAATACAGTAATAATAATAATAATAATACAGTAATAATAATAATAATAATAATAATACAGTAGTAATAATAATAATAATAATAATAATAATAATAATAATAATAATAATCAGTGTATAGTTTACTCACCAAATTCATTAAATAATTCACCCATAAATCATTTAATAATAATAATAATAATAATAATAATAATAATAATAATAATAATCAGTGTATAGTTTACTCACCAAATTCATTAAATATTTCACTCATGTCATTTAATAATAATAATAATAATAATAATAATAATAATAATAATCAGTGTATAGTTTACTCATCAAATTCATTAAATAATTCACTCATAATTCATTTAATAATAATAATAATAATAATAATAATAATAATAATAATAATAATAATCACTGTATAGTTTACTCACCAAATTCATTAAATAATTCACTCATAAGTCATTTACACGGCTAACATATATCTTTCGTTTGTGTGCTTACAAACCAAAACCAACCACTGTGGAATCGACCCTATGTGTGTGTGTGTGTGTGTGTGTGTGTGGTTACTGCTCATTCCATCAATCAATCAATCAATAAGAACTATATAAAAACAATTGTCTATTCCTCCTTGTTATTATCGGTACAGCCACAAAAATCCATGTTAACAATATCCACCGACACTTTCTTTCCTTCCTTCGTGTAAATAAATAAATCAGTATCATATCATTTGTTTTATACACAATATATGAGAGACTAATCACGATCCGAATCTCACCAATAGTTGACGACCAGCTATCCTGTGATCAAGCAGGTTTTAGATGTTGTTATTGTTATTATTGTTATTGTTATTGCTATTATTGTTATTGTTATAATTTGGTTATTATTATTATTGTTGTTGTTGTTATATTATTACTATAACGGACTCCCACAGGGCTCAGTTCTTGCCCCAATGCTCTTTAATATATACACAAACGACCAGCCACAATTTAGAAATATCCGCAGATTCATCTATGCATTGCCACACAATCTAAAACATTTGAAATAATTGAAAACAGAGTCACAGAAGCACTGTCCATACTTTCAGGTTACTATAAACAATGTTTTTTAAATGCTAACCCAGGAAAAACACATCAGGCTAACCGAATTCTCAGAGTCAAATGGGAAAATGAAGAACTTGAAAATACCAAATTCCCTGTATACCTTGGGGTTACTCTCGACAGAACCCTCTCATTTAAAGAACATATGAGAAATCTAAAAGAAAAAGTTGCAAGCCGTAACAATCTCCTCAGGAAACTTGCAAATTCAAAATGGGGCACAGATCCGAACACCCTCAAAACTACAGCAGTTGGTCTGTGTTTCTCCACAGCTGAGTACTGAGCCCCAGTCTAGGCTAGGTCTTGCCATGCATCAGCAGTAGATGTTGAGTTTAAGGACCCTGTGATCGTGTTTAAAAATGGGAGGCTTCTGATTCCTCCTGACTATGCCACGAAACAAGCTCCTTCCTTATACGTGGTGTTTCGTGGCACTATTTGAAGGACTCATTTACCTCCAATTTTCTGACTACAGCACAGGGTCCCTTAACCAGGCTTGTCACACCATCACAGGCAACCTGAAACCCACACCACTACCAGCTGTGTACTGCATGGCCAGTATCCCACCACCAGCCATCAGACGTGATACTCTTACAAGACAAGAGCACGACAAACAGCTAAGTGGCAGTAGACACCCATTATATGGCCACCAACAACCCCCACAGAGACTTAAATCTCACAAGAGTTTTGCAACAACTAATGGTCTAGATGGGAGCAACCCAGCACAACATAGGCTGGAGCAATGGGAGATATGGGACAGGTCTACCTTCCATCCTACGGTACCACCACCATCCCAATCACTCCCAAATGAAACGTCCTTTAAAAGGAATGAATGGGTGGCCCTGAACAGAGCCATGGGCAAAAGTTGGCCGCACACAAGATAATCTCCACAAATGGGGGCTTGTTCCCCAACCAACCTGTCCCTGTGGAGAACCCATCCAAACAATGGACCACATCCTCCGAGAATGCACACTGGGTCCATATTGCACCGACCAAGATCTTCTGGATACAAACCAATCAGCCTCACAGTGGTGCCATCAAAAGATATCAGTATCATATCAAACTATAATCATACAACAACAACAACACCTTATGTCAACTCAACCCCATCAATTATTATTATTATTATTATTATTATTATTATTATGAGGTGGTGCAAAATTATATACGTGTTGTTCTTTATTACCAACATACATACATACAACACTCAGAAAAACATACATACTGTACATACATACACAACATGCTAGCTTACATACATACAATACACAGAAAATGCTGACATACATACATACTGTACAAACATACAACACACAGAAAATGCTAACATACATACATACATACATCACATGCTAACATACATACAACACACAGAAATTACTAACATACATACATACATACAAACATACAACACATAGAAAATACTAACATACATACATACACACATACAACACACACGCACTTAATTGCATGCAACACCGGGTCGTATTCAAGAACATTCATAGTGTATACGATGACGACGAGTTACACACACACACACACACACACACACACACACACACAGACACACACACCCTACATTCAAACTCAGAGTGGTCCACACACACACACACACATACAGAAATACACACACACACACAGAAATACACACACACATAGACAAATACACACACACACACAAACATAGACAATTAAATACACACACGCACACACACACACACACATACATATCACACACAAACACACATACACACACACACACACATAGGTGAATTAATGGGGTGTGGGAGTAGGGGACAGGCTTGGGGGGTTAGGGGGGTGCAGGAATAGGGGGGACAGGCATTCTACCCACCCCAAGCCTGTCCCCATTTTCCCGCACCCCCCCCAAGCCTGTCCCCATATTCCTGCACCCCCCAAGCCTGTCCCCTACTCACACCCCCCCCAAGCCTGTCCCCATATTCCCGCACCCCCCCCCCCCCAAGCCTGTCCCCTACTCCCACACCCCCCCCCTTAATTAAATGTCTCAATTACCGCTAAACTATAAAAAAAAAATTAACATCAATAAAGTATTTTTTTTTCAGAATTAATAAAGCAGGTATTTGTCAAATTTTCGGGCAAAAAATTCCAGACACCCTTTATATATATATGTATGTATTTTCTGTACTGTATATGTATGTATTTTCTATTCTGTAAAATAATTAATTATGCATACAAAAGCTAATTAAATCTAAACATATAATAAAAAAAAAAAGTATGCAAAGTTATATGATAAAAATCAGACAGAAATTTTTTTAACTGTATTTCAGTATATATATAAAAAATGCAAGTTTATTAATACAAAACCTTTTTTTTTTTTTAAGTATTTCAATATATTAAAAATAAAATAAAAAGAATAATTGCAAGTTTCTCAATGCAAAACTTTAAGAGTATTTCAATATATTAAAAACAAAAAACAAATTGAAATAAAAAAAATGCAAGTTTATCAATATTATACAAAATTTTAAGAGTATTTTAATATACTGTATTAAAAAAAAAAAAAAAAAAAAAAAAAAAAAAAATAGCAAGTTTATCAATACAGTATTATACAAAATTTTATGGTATTTCAGTGAATATATATATATAAAAAAAATAGGTTTAGCAATACAAAACTGTAAATTACAACGATACAAAAGCACATATATAGATATTTTTTGAGCGAACAATACATAAAAATACATGTGTATAAAAAAAAACAAAAAAAAACATACACACATAATTACAAGTCATTTTTTGAGCGAAGAAAATACATAAAATAAGAAAAATACGTAAATTACATAAAATACATATATTACGTAAAATACATAAAATACATATATTAAGTAAAATACATAAAATAGGTAAAATACATAAAATATTTAAAATACATAAAATATATAAAATACATAAAATATATAAGTGTGTCAAAATACATAAAAATACATAAAATACATAAGTGTGTAAAAAAAACAGAAAAAACATACATAACTTTAAAGAAAAAATAAGATAATTGGGTTTTACTGTACTTAAAATACAACAGGATATTACAAACTTAATTATTTAATTGACTCCTTCCTGTAATGATACAAAATACAAATGATACAAAGTTTATTTTAAGTGAGCAACAATACTTAAGTACAATACAGGCCTATTTTGAATGGTTAATAATAATAATAATAATAATAATAATAATAATAATAATAATAATAATAATAATAATAATAATAATAATAATAATAATAACAATAATAATAATAATAATAATAATAATAATAACAATAATAATAATAATAATAATAATAACAATAATAATAATAACAATAATAATAATAATAATAATAATACTGTATATCCTATTACATTACCCCAAAAAATACATGCGTAAGAATAATACTTCACTGTATATCACGTATGTGTATGTGTGTGTGTGTGTGTGTGTGTGTGTGTGTGTGTGTGTGTATAGGTACGGTATCTATTTTAATTTTTCTCCATTGTCAAAATTCTGACCCCCATTCATTATTTTTGTTGTTGTTGTTGTTGTTGTTGTTGCTGTTGCTGTTTTGGCCAGTCTGACCCGCCTGAAGTTCTCGTAGTGCCGTTCAGAGGTCGAGTCAATCAGGTCCTGCATGTGTGTTCTGATTGGGATTGGAAATAGGAAGGAAGGAAATCAGATGTACAATTTTTTTTTTTTTTTTTTTTTTTTTAATAGGCCTATACAAATTCTGTCTATTTTTTTTTTTTTTTTTTTTTTAATATACAAATTCTGTCTATTATTTTTTTTTTAATATACAAATTGT
>JAWZYT010003611.1:212500-220000 GCA_034508575.1 Petrolisthes manimaculis | reverse complement strand
GAATGAGTGAGAGAATGAATGAATGAATAAATGAATGAGTAAGTAAAAGAATGAATGAGTGAATAAAAGAATGAATGAGTGAGTAACAGAATAAATGAATGAATAAGTAGCCAAATAAATGAATGAGTAAGTAAAAGAATGAATGAGTGAGTAACAGAATGAATGAATGAATGAATGAATAAATGAATGAGTAAGTAAAAGAATGAATGAGTGAGTAACAGAATGAATAAATGAATGTGTAAATAAAAGAATGAATGAATGAATGAGTAAGAGAATGAATGAATGAATGAATAAATGAATGAGTAAATAAAAGAATGAATGAGTGAGTAATCCAGTGAGTATTATTCTTACCTCTACTGTGAGTGTATCAGCTTTGGCAATAACAGGTATAACATTTGTAATTTTATCCAACCTACTCAATACTTCAACATCCAGGGAACTCAATCTGAAAATATACATACATACATAATTATTATATACTGTATATATATAGAATTTATACATATATATATATATACTGTATTTTATGCTTATTATATTGTAACACATATACATACATACATACATTAAATTGTAACACATATATACACACATATATACTGTACATATATAGAATTTATACGTATATATATATACTGTATTTTATGCTTATTATATTGTAACACATATACATACATACATACATTAAATTGTAACACATATATACACACATATATACTGTACATATATAGAATTTATACGTATACATATTTATATATACTTATTATATTGTAACAAATATACATACATATTAAATTGTAATAGACATACATACATATATACATACATATATTAAATTGTAACACATATACACACATATTAAATTGTAACACATATACATACATACATACAGTATATTAAATTGTAACACACACACACACACACACACCAATACTTACGAGTGACCAGTAGGTGACACACACACATACAGATAGATAGGTAGACACACACACACACAGAGACAGGGGGGGATTTAGGTTGTGGGGGTGACCTTGTGGGGTCCTCAAATCAATGGATGAGCGAAGCGTTAAAATAAATTAACTTTTTAAGCAATATTCAATTTATTGATAATTAGCCCAATTACCATTTCACAGTAAAACAATACACATTTGCTTTTTCGAAGCGAACAATAAAAATAACTATAATAATACACCATTAACTAAAGAGAATACCACTTGACTGATATGCAAATCATGCAATGAGTGGGTTTTGTTTATTGCACGCAATTTATACGCTACACTCAACTATTTCTCGGTCAAAAAAGATTTTTTTCCTTGGTTGTATTTCGCGGGGCCTCACAGGCGCGGGGCCCCACAGGCGCGGGGCCCTAGGCCATGGCCTACTCGGCCCCCCCCTAAATCCGCCAGTGCACAGAGACACACACAAACACACACACACACACAGATACAGAGATACAGACAGACAGACACATACACACACACACACAGAGATACAGAGATACACACACACACACACACACCAATACTTACGAGTGTCCAGTAGGTGATATAAAGTAGAGACAACAGTGTATCCTAGTGTCAGGTATGGGTAGTAACCTGTCTACCTTCTGTTCCTCTTCCAAATAACGTTCATACTGTTTCTCTATGTATGTAACTATTGGATCCCAGCTGTGTATGAAGGAAACGGTATTATACATAGATACTGTATACATATAGATATACGTACACATACAATGGTTATACATACACATACAATTGATTTCTAGCTGTAAATGTAGGAAGGAATGAGTATTATACATAGATATACAACATAGATATACGTATATACATAGATATACACACACACAATGGTTATACATATAGATTTATATATACATACATACACATACAATTGATTCCTAGCTGTAAATGTAGGAAGGAATGAGTATTATACATAGATATACATATAGATATATGTACACATACAATGGTTATACATATAGATTTATATATACATACATACACATACAATTGATTCCTAGCTGTATGTGTATGTATGAAAGGGATTATACATACATATACGTACACTCACAATGGTTACACATAGATATACATATATACATACACATACAATTGATTCCTAGCTGTATGTGTATGTATGAAAGGGATTATATATATATATATATATACATATACACATAGATATCCATATTCATAGGGACTACATATAGATATACATAATTATACACATAGATATACACACACACAATGAATTCATAGCTGTAAATGTATGAATGAAGAGAATTACACATAGATATACATATACATAGGAATTACATATAGATATACATGGACACATATATAAGTGTATGTATGTTCTGTGTGGTGTATGTGAATAAACTGAATATGTGTATGTGTGTTCTGTGTGGTGTATGAGAAGTGTATGTGTGTGTTCTGTGTGGTGTATATGTGTTCTGTATTCTGTATGTGTGTTCTGTGAAATATACGTGTATGTATGTGTGTTATGTAAAGTGTACGTATATATGTATTCTGTATGTGTGTTTTGTGAAATATACGTGTATGTATGTGTGTTATGTGAAGTTTACGTATATATGTATTCTGTATGTGTGTTCTGTGAAATATACGTGTACGTATGTGTGTTATGTGAAGTTTACGTATATATGTATTCTGTATGTGTGTTCTGTGTAATATACGTGTATGTATGTGTGTTATGTGAAGTTTACGTATATATGTATTCTGTAAGTGTGTTCTGTGTAATATACGTGTATGTATGTGTGTTATGTAAAGTGTATGTACGTGTATGTATGTGTGTCCTAAGTGTGTGTAAGTGTATGTACGTGTATGTATGTGTGTCCTAAGTGTATGTACAGTTGAACAATAAGAAAGTGCAAGAAATATATGAGTATTTATGGTAAAATCTTTCAGTTCTATGTAATAAATCTTGCTTTTCTTATCAATGTAGATAAAGTGAAACGTGACTACATGACATTTTACTTGTACTTTCTACTTGTTCAACTGTACGTGTATGTACAGTTGTGGTCATATATAATCATCCCTATAGGGGTAACTCACGTAAGAGTTTGACAGCTTCCCTCTGTTCCTTAGATGATAAACTTTCCAATAAATAGGTTAACTACCATCTTTTAATTTACTACAAGCAGCTACACACTACTTAAAACAATAACACACACACACACACACACACATAGGTTAACTACCATCTTTTAATTTACTACAAGCAGTTACACACTACTTAAAACAATAACACACACACACACACACACGTTAACTACCATCTTTTAATTTACTACAAGCAGCTACATACTACTTAAAACAATAACATCATAAGTGAACGTGAAAACATTAGACAGTAAATTGTTTGAGATACCCATATGTGGATGATTATTATTAACCACGACTGTACGTGTTAATATCCTCTTCCTTCCACATACAATTCCTCCCTTGCTTCACGTACCAGTTTTCATTGTTGATATTGTGTATGTGTATGTATGTGTGTGTGTCCTACGTGTATGTGTGTGTGTCCTACGTGTATATGTGTGTGTCCTACGTGTATGTGTGTGTGTCCTACGTGTATGTATGTGTGTAGTGTAAGTGTATGTACGTGTATGTGTGTGTCCTACGTGTATGTATGTGTGTGTGTCCTAAGTGTATGTATGTGTGTGTGTCCTACGTGTATGTGTGTGTGTCCTACGTGTATGTGTGTGTGTCCTAAGTGTATGTACGTGTGTCCTAAGTGTATGTACGTATATGTGTGTGTATGTATGTGTTAATATTCTCCTCCTTTCTTCACGTACCAGTTTTCATTGTTGATATTGTGTATGTGTATGTATATGTGTGTGTCCTACGTGTATATGTGTGTGTCCTACGTGTATGTGTGTGTGTCCTAAGTGTATGTACGTGTGTCCTAAGTGTATGTATGTGTGTCCTAAGTGTATGTACGTGTATATATGTGTGTATGTATGTGTTAATATTCTCCTCCATCCTTCACGTACCAGTTTTCATTGTTGATATTGTGTATGTGTATGTATGTGTGTGTGTCCTAAGTGTATGTACGTGTGTCCTAAGTGTATGTACGTATATGTGTGTGTATGTATGTGTTAATATTCTCCTCCTTTCTTCACGTACCAGTTTTCATTGTTGACATGGTCCCCGAAGCCTGGTGTATCTGTGATGGTTAGGTCCAAATGTACTCCACCTTCAGTCAGGGCTGTACTCGTATGTCGTACCTATATATACATACATACATCATATATACAGTGTCACGGTTTGATCCGTGATCATAAAACGTAACGTACGTAAGTAGTAGGATGCTATATATTACATATATATTAATAAAGGGACACCACGTGTGGGGAATGTTCTATAAGGCATGGAACAGTGGTATTTTCCTCAGTCAGGAAGACAAAGACAGAGGAATTGAGTTGAGCAATTTGAAATATGGGTGCAGGCTATTAATCCCCAGGTAGACAGGGAAGGTCAGGTCAGGTGAGGTCGAGTACCCACTCACTCCATCCCGTGTCTGGAGGTATTGCTACAATTTTGCATTAATAACTATGCTATGGGGGCATCTATTACTTATTAAAATTGATTTTGAAGTGGAAGGGAATCATTTGCAAGCAGTTGCATGTTATGGGAAAAGTGATTTGCATGTATAACTAAAGTGTGAGTGACATATGTAAACGTAGTCAAGGATTAGGCCATACGAACACGTAGATATTGGACAGTCTTTCATGAGTCACTGGCCAGGTAGAAAAAGGGTAATTATCCCACCACCTTGCCTTGATTTTTGAGAAATATATTCAGTTGGTAGATACACACTGGACGAAGAACACACCTCGTATCCAGCCCTCGTTGCTTTGCCTAGGGGCCTATAGTTTTAACGTAACGTCGAAATTGTTTAATTACTTTTTCACAAGACTTATTGTTAATTAACTCACTATTCATTCGCTAGACGAGAATCAGTAAGGTGTCATTTTATAGGTGAGGAGAGGGCTGGCAGGAATTTACGAGTGTGTGTGTGTGTACGAGGGACAGTAAACGAGTGTGGAATTGACATTGAAATATACCAACTGGGTTGCTTGATTTCCATTACTATTACGATAACGTAATTACCGTCTCCTGTGTGTGCGAGGGGAAGTGCTAGCTCGTGATAAGTATATTAAAGTAAAGTAATATTACTGTCCACGTGTACTACGAGCGACTGAGGGAAGCACGTGTGGAGAGGAGCGAAGCGACGAGGAGTAAGTACCGTACGTATATAGCTATCTATTGGAGCGTGAACGGAAGTGTGTGTGTGTGATTTTCTGATTGAATTTAATTATTCATTTTGTTGGCTTGGAATTTATTAATAAATAGAGAAAATTGTCATTTTGTGTTGTAATTGACCATTATTGCATGCTCTATAATCATACATATATAGCAGGACGAACCCAGAAATAAATTTATTGTGTTGGAGGGAAGGATACAGGGATTATAACTCTGGGTAACTCGCTGCAGCCAACCAACGAGATTACATATTTCCAGCAAGGTAAGCTTTGGTAATTATTATAAAGTTACATTTATTGATATTAACCAGTCCACCCCCACATAATTGGCGCCCGAACAGGGACCTGCTCTTTGTATTAATTCCAGTCACACACGCGCACACCTTCACGAGTAGATAGATTACGGTTGTCCAGGAATTAAGGCAAAGGAAACAATAGAAATATTTAATATGTATACCGTAGCGGAATTAATGGAGGAAGCCCGAAGCTTGGGATATGAAGATATTGTCGAGATTCGACAGTACGTAGAGCGTCGTCAAGAGGATGACAGGCTCGAAAGGTTGAGTCAGAGAGAGGCTGAAAAGGAACAGAGAGAGGCTGAAAAGGAACAGAGAGAGGCAGAAGAGAGAGAGAGAGAGCATGAAAGAGGAAGATGGGCACACGAACAGAAAATGGCGGAACTGCAAGCACGAGTGAATGGTAGTCAAACCGCGAGCGGAAGCAGTACTGCAAGCTCGACTACAGTAACTCCGAGGCTACAACTGGCGAGGTATGTAGAGGGAGACGAAATTGAACCGTTTATTGAGCGATTTGAGATGCTTGCAGACACGTATGTCTTTGGTGACGATGTGAAGAAAATAGAGTTCCTTAACCTGTTCGATGGTAAAGCCCTTAGTATCCTCTACCGACTCGATCCTGACACCAGGAATTATGCGAGTATGAAAAAAGCTCTGTTACAAGCATATGGGGTGACGGTCGATGATGCACGGAAGCAGTTTTTGAGTGCTTCCTTGCAAGATAAAGAGACCGTTGCACAGTTTAGTGCACGTCTCGCTAGCCACCTGGATCAGTGGTTTGACAAGGCCGAAACACCCAAGACGTTGGAGGGGATAAAGGACTTGTTGCTTCGCACGCAACTAGAGAAGTCTTGTCCTCCAGAATTATCAGCTCAACTCAAAACCCATAAGATTAATTGCCTCAAGGAAATGGTGGAAATGTCGGATGCACATTTTACCGCATACGGTTACCACACGCGGGTTCAGTCGTGTGAGAATTTAACTCAGTTAAATAAGCCTTCCCAAGACTCTGCTGGTTCATATAATAAATCGAGTAATAATGATTATTCACAGCAGCAGAGTCAGGTTGTACGTCAACAACCTAATCCTCTCTTTAATCACGCCAAGAAACAAGGCAATAATTATTATTCTCAGCAGTCAAGTCAGTACCGTTACCAGGGGAGAAGTAACGGGAAGAGTTATAATAATAACTACAGAGGTAATAAGGGTTATTATCAGCGATCGGCAGCTGCTATGTATGAGTATAATGAACCACAGTATCCTGCTGTAGGTACGGCTAGCGCTGCTGTAGAAACTCCCGAGGGTGGAGAAGGATATACCCAGCAGACGACGGAAACTCGCCAGGGTGAGAAGAATGAAGGGTTACGTGTTCACGGGGACCATCGGTGGTTTAAAGGGAAGTGCTAACGTCGGGGCAGACCTTATGTCACGGTTGCTTGAGGGAAAATTGAGCGAGTAATTAATTATGGGTTATGATTAGGATTCAAATTACTCGTTTTATTGTTATCTTCGAGTGCAACGAGCACAAACCCTTTATCCAAACTCAAATTTGGGGTTCACCTCGGTCTGATGTTTGGATATTGCATTGAGTCTTCCAAGACTTGGGTTCCAGAGGTTATCCCTGACTCTAGTCTTGGATGATTAAATAATATGTATATTGCAACCTGTGTAACCTTATCCAAGCCAGAGATTTGGAGGGGCTCCCCTTTCCGAGGCTTGGATAATCATTTAATATATATATTGCCTTACAGGAATTGATGGCAGTTGGATGGTCTCCAGAATAATTTTTTGCATTTTTATTATTACATATTATGTAACAATGACACAATGTATTACATACACCACACTTATATATTGTTTAAATGTGTACTATTGGTACTAGACATTACCAGGTATAATTATTCTTGCCACGGAGTTTCT
>JAWZYT010003611.1:185000-205000 GCA_034508575.1 Petrolisthes manimaculis | reverse complement strand
CTCTTTCTCTCACACACATACACACACACACACGAGTAGACAACCCTTCAGTGTGTGTGCCCCCCCCATACCCGCACCCCCCAACCCCCCCCCTCCCCCCCAACCTCCCACGTGGTATTTATGACGTCACACAATACCAGTTGACTCACTCTCTCTCTCTCTCTCTCATTCTCTCTCTCTCTCTCATTCTCTCTCTCTCTCCTATACTACCACCATTATTACCACTCTCTCTTTCACTCTCTCTCACACACTCACTCTCTCTCTCTCTCTCATTCTCTCTCTCTCTCTCATTCTCTCTCTCTCTCCTATACTACCACCATTATTACCACTCTCTCTTTCACTCTCTCTCACACACTCACTCTCTCTCTCTCTCTCATTCTCTCTCTCTCTCTCCTATACTACCACCATTATCACCACTCTCTCTTTCACTCTCTCTCACTCTCTCACTCCTATACTACCACCATTATTACCACTCTCTCTTTCACTCACTCTCTCTCTATTATTATTATTATTATTATTATTATTATTATTATTATTATTATCTCCCACTCTCTCACTATTATTATTCCTTTTATTATTATTATTATTATTATTATTATTATTATTATTTTTATTATTATTATTATTACTTTCTTCTTTCTCCCTATTCCTTCTTTCTATCCTTCCCCCTATTCCTTCTTTCTATCCTTCCCCCCTATTCCTTCTTTCTATCCTTCCCCCCTCCTCCCTCCCCCCTTCCCTCCCTCCAAGCTGTGTGGAGGCTTGTTCTGTATGTGTGTGTGTGTGTGTGTGTGTGTGTGTGTGTGTGTTGATAGTAGTAGTAGTAGTAGTAGTAGTAGTGGTTGTGGTTGTAGTTGTGTTGGTGGTGGTAGTGGTGATAGTAGTAGTAGTAGTGTTGGTGGTGGAGATAGTAGTAGTAGTAGATAGCAGTAGTAGTAGTAGTAGTAGTAGTAGTAGTAGTAGTAGTAGTAGTAGTAGATATAGTAGTAGTAGTAGAGATAGCAGTAGTAGTAGTAGTAGTAAATAATAGTAGTAGTAGTAGTAAATAATAGTAGTAGTAGTAGTAGTAAATAATAGTAGTAGTAGTAGTAAATAATAGTAGTAGTAGTAGTAATTAATAGTAGTAGTAGTAGTAGTAAATAATAGTAGTAGTAGTAGTAGTAAATAATAGTAGTAGTAGTAGTAAATAATAGTAGTAGTAGTAGTAAATAATAGTAGTAGTAGTAGTAAATAATAGTAGTAGTAGTAGTAAATAATAGTAGTAGTAGTAGTAGTAAATAATAGTAGTAGTAGTAGTAGTAAATAATAGTAGTAGTAGTAGTAGTAAATAATAGTAGTAGTAGTAGTAGTAAATAATAGTAGTAGTAGTAGTAGTAAATAATAGTAGTAGTAGTAGTAGTAAATAATAGTAGTAGTAGTAGTAAATAATAGTAGTAGTAGTAGTAATTAATAGTAGTAGTAGTAGTAGTAAATAATAGTAGTAGTAGTAGTAGTAAATAATAGTAGTAGTAGTAGTAAATAATAGTAGTAGTAGTAGTAAATAATAGTAGTAGTAGTAGTAAATAATAGTAGTAGTAGTAGTAAATAATAGTAGTAGTAGTAGTAGTAAATAATAGTAGTAGTAGTAGTAGTAAATAATAGTAGTAGTAGTAGTAAATAATAGTAGTAGTAGTAGAGATAGCAGTAGTAGTAGTAGAGATAATAATAATAGTAGTAGTAGTAGTAAATAATAGTAGTAGTAGTAGTAAATAATAGTAGTAGTAGTAGTAGTAAATAATAGTAGTAGTAGTAGTAGTAGTAAATAATAGTAGTAGTAGTAGTAAATAATAGTAGTAGTAGTAGTAGTAGTAAATAATAGTAGTAGTAGTAGTAAATAATAGTAGTAGTAGTAGTAGTAAATAATAGTAGTAGTAGTAGTAAATAATAGTAGTAGTAGTAGTAAATAATAGTAGTAGTAGTAGTAGTAAATAATAGTAGTAGTAGTAGTAAATAATAGTAGTAGTAGTAAAGATAGCATTAGTAGTAGTAGTAGAGATAATAATAATAGTAGTAGTAGTAGTAAATAATAGTAGTAGTAGTAGTAGTAAATAATAGTAGTAGTAGTAGTAAATAATAGTAGTAGTAGTAGTAAATAATAGTAGTAGTAGTAGTAGTAAATAATAGTAATAGTAGTAGTAGATATAGTAGTAGTAGAGATAATAATAATAGTAGTAGTAGTAGTAAATAATAGTAGTAGTAATTGGTTTTCAAAATAATACAAGTATGGTTTAATATGTGAGTGAGTGAGTGTAGTAGCTCGACTGTGGTGGTGACGGATATGGTCTGTTTGTATGATTACTTTATCTATTAATACACACACACACACACACACACTGTATACTACCATTACACACACACACACACTGTACACTACCATTACACACACACACACACACACACACTAATGCTAAACTCTCTTCCCTCTTTATCTCTCTCTCTCACACACACACACACTAACGCTAAACTATCTTCCCTCTATCTCTCTCTCTCTCTCTCTCTCACACACACACACACACAGACTCGTGATAAAAAAAAGGAGGAGGAGGAGGAGGAGAGAAATATGAGGGAGAGTAAGAAGAAGAAATGTGAGAAGGAGAATGTGGTAAAAAGGAGAAAGAGGGGAGAGGAAGGAGAGGAAGGAGAATTAGCAGAAACGAAGGAAAGAGAAGGAGGGAGGAGGGAAGGAAGGAGAGGAGGGAGGAGGGAAGGGGTGAAGGAACGAGAGGAGGGAGGAGGGAGAGGAGGGAAGGGGTGAAGGAAGGAGAGGAGGGAGAGGTGAAGGAAGGAAGGAGGGAGGGGTGAAGGAATGAGAGGAGGGAGGAGGGAGGGGGGTGAAGGAAGGAGAGGAGGGAGAGGGGTGAAGGAAGGAGAGGAGGGAGGGGTGAAGGAAGGAGAGGAGAGAGGAGGAAGGGGTGAAGGAAGGAGAGGAGAGAGGAGGGAAGGGGTGAAGGAAGGAGAGAGGAGGGAGAGGTGACAGAAAGGAGAAGGAGGGATATGAGTAAAGGAGAATTAATAGCACAAAGAGAGAGAGAGAGAGAGAGAGAGAGAGAGAGAGAGAGAGAGAGAGAGAGAGAGAGAGAGAAAAGAAAGGCTAGGCTAGGCTATACTAGGCTATGAGAAGCTTACTAATAGGCTCTAAAGACTGGGAAGCTTACTAATAAACAAACAGTTAATACTAAGAGAAGATTATATCCTAACTTGTGGTACATTGGAGTGCCTTGATTCCTCCAATATATACCAGGAAACAGAACCAGATGAACAAATATAACGTCGTCCTGTTGCTTGGAATAGTTTGGAGGAATCAGTTGCTCCAGATTTACCAACACTTTATTTCTCTCTTAATAGTTTGTACATGTCTACCATCTATAGGTCAGGGATTATGAAATATATATATATATATATATATATATATATATATATATATATATATATATATATATATATATATATATATATATATATATATATATATAAATAAATATATATATATATGACATGCAGATAGAAATTGATGCCATATTTTTTTATTACAACTGACGTATTTTTTGAAGGGAAGGAATGAAAAGTTAAAAGGTTATAATATACTACTGTATTTTTTTTTTTTTTTTTTTTTTATCGTGGCTAAAATACACCGACCCCTTCCCAGAATCGTCTCAGAATATATTATGATTATGATTATGATTATGACCGACACCGCGTTTGTGTAATATTAATCCTTTTGTTCATCCTGGTCAGAATTCTTAGCTGTTTCCTGCTTGCATATTTTGGTGGAATCAACAAGACACTCCAATGTACAGTTATAGACACAGGAATGAATGGATGGTACAGTGATGGTCTAATGTACTGCAACCTGCTGGTGAATAAAAGCGAGCTATTTGAGTTAATTTTATGAACCAAAATTGCACACACCAACAGCTATAGTTTCGGATCATTTTTCGAAGCCATCTCATTGGAAGGTGTTGCAGGACATTAGACCATGACTTTACCCTGGTCAAGCACTATCAGCCATGACTGTACAGCCCAGGTGAAAGATACTTGTCCCATTTGTGTAACCAAAGTCTATTATCAGGTAGTTGATTTTTATTACCATCCTCAATACTGACTTCTGCCCCTGATGTCTCCTATTTGGCACTAAGGAACTTAATATAGGGACAAATTGACCATCTTTTATTGGGCTGTAAAGTGATGGTCTAATGTACTGCAACAACTTCCAATGAGATGGCTTCGAAAAATGATCCGAAACTATAGCTGTTGGTGTGTGCAATTTTGGTTCATAAAATTAACTCCAATAGCTCGCTTTTATTCACCAGCAGGTTGCAGTACATTAGACCATCACTTTACAACCTTGGCTGATAGTGTTTGACCAGCCAGGGTCCACCATCACATTATAACTCCTACCACTTCTACAGCTCACATTCCCTATCCTACGTTTTTTTTCTCCATCCATTTTTACATGAAAGCAAAATTAAAAATATACTGTATATATATTATATTTCTTGTTGACCTGTCACGAATTTTAATAGTTTTAAAGAATAGAATTATGAATAAAACCTTAATTAAAAATATACTGTATATTATATTTCTCGTTGACCTGTCACGAATTAATAGTTTTAAAGAATAGAATTACGAATAAAACCTTAATTAAAAATATACTGTATATTATATTTCTTGTTGACCTGTCACGAATTAATAGTTTTAAAGAATAGAATTAAGAATAAAACCATATGTATGTTACTTACTTGTCTATAACAGCTACTGTATACTAGTATCCTTGGAGGTGCTGCTTGTATGTGTGTATATGTAGCCAAAATCCAATATGGTATCTGTAGGTTATTCATTAGTAGTTCCCTGTGTAATTAACATCACTATTACATTTATAATAATATGGGTAACCTAACTAACCTTCAACTAAACACTCCTCACAACACCACGTCAAACTACATACTGACAACCCCACCTCACACACACACACCACACACCACAGTTGACTCAGCCAGACGGGAGATCCACTAGAGAGAGAGAGAGAGAGAGAGACTGTATGTATGTGTGTGCGTGCGTGTGTGTGTTTGACTGACTGACTGACTGACTGTGTGTGTGTGTGTGTGAGAGTAAGATAAGAGGGAGCAGCTAGGCTAGACAGACAGACAACGGGACTGCCTGCCGAATAATGACTGAGCCTAGAGAGAGAGAGAGGGAGAGAGAGAGAGAGACAGACAACCGGACTGCCTGTGTGTGTGTGTGCGTGTGAGACAGAGGGAGGGAGGGAGAGAGAGAGAGAGAGAGAGAGAGAGGGAGGGAGCAGCTAGGACAGACAGACAACCGGACTGCCTGTGTGTGTGTGTGTGTGCGTGTGAGACAGAGGGAGAGAGAGAGAGAGGGAGGGAGCAGCTAGGACAGACAGACAACCGGACTGCCTGCCGAATAATTACTGAGCCTGGAGAGAGAGGGAGAGAGAGAGACTGAGATAGACTGCCTGTGTGTGTGTGTGTGTGTGCGTGTGAGACAGAGAGAGGGAGGGAGCAGCTAGGACAGACAGACAACCGGACTGCCTGTGTGTGTGTGTGTGCGTGTGAGACAGAGAGGGAGAGAGGGAGAGAGGGAGCAGCTAGGACAGACAGACAACCGGACTGCCTGCCGAATAATGACTGAGCCTGGAGAGAGAGAGAGAGAGAGAGAGAGAGAGAGAGAGAGAGAGAGAGAGAGAGAGAGAGAGAGAGAGAGAGACTGACTGTGTGTGTGTGTGTGCGTGTGAGAGAGAGAGAGAGGGAGGGAGGGAGCAGCCAGGACAAACAGACAACCGGACTGCCTGCCGAGTAATAACTGAGCCAGACTGGGTGGGTGGGTGGTTGCCTGGTTGGTTGGTTGTGGTACAGACAGTGGTGGTTGATGCTCCCAACACCCAAGGCTAAAGAAATAAATTGTTGGATGGATACTACTTACTCACTCGGACACAGACAACATTAAAACTCAACATTTGCAACATTTACTCGATTGTGAAAAAGTCAACATTTACATTTACTCGATTGTGAAAAACTCAACATTTACAACATTTACTCGATCGTGAAAAACTCAACATTTACAACATTTACTCGATCGTGAAAAAGTCAACATTTACAACATTTACTCGATCGTGAAAAACTCAACATTTACAACATTTACTCGATTGTGAAAAAGTCAACATTTACAACATTTACTCGATTGTGAAAAACTCAACATTTACAACATTTCCTCGATCGTGAAAAACTCAACATTTACAACATTTACTCGATTGTGAAAAAGTCAACATTTACAACATTTACTCGATTGTGAAAAAGTCAACATTTACAACATTTACTCGATTGTGAAAAACTCAACATTTACAACATTTACTCGATTGTGAAAAAGTCAACATTTACAACATTTACTCTATCGTGAAAAACTCAACATTTACAACATTTACTCGATTGTGAAAAACTCAACATTTACAACATTTACTCGATCGTGAAAAACTCAACATTTACAACATTTACTCGATCGTGAAAAACTCAACATTTACAACATTTACTCGATTGTGAAAAAGTCAACATTTACAACATTTACTCGATTGTGAAAAAGTCAACATTTACAACATTTACTCGATTGTGAAAAACTCAACATTTACAACATTTACTCGATTGTGAAAAACTCAACATTTACTCGATCGTGTGTGTCATCTATCTCTATCAATCTATCTATCTATCTCTATCAATCTATCTATCTATCTATTTCTATCTAACCACAAAATTTGAACAGTGTATATAGCTGTAACTTTGGACATTATTCAAGAACGTTCGTGGTGTATACGATGGCTGTATTGTTTTTTATTTTTTCTATAGAGCCATCGTACCAGTACCACGCCATCGTATACACCACGGATGATGTTCTTGAATACGGCCCTGCATATAAATTTGTTGTTGTTGTCATTGCAGAGTTGCCACTTTAGCAATTTTACGACACAACTAATTAATTGAAAAGTTTATTATTGTAGCAATAGATAATATACCACAAACTAACTACTGTATACAACACATAAATAAGTGGCCCGTATCTATCTCTCTCTCTCACACACACCTGGTCTCTCTCTCTCTCTCTCTCTCTCTCTCTCACACACCTACTAACCATTTCAGGCCCCATGTTGCATCGTTTTTCGCAAAGATCTTGAAGGTTCGTAGTCAGATAATTATAACATTCTAACACAATGTTTACGACACCCCGCCGTAATTTATGGCGGTATAGTAGTTAGGCAAATTTGTATACTTAAGGAGTTTACTCTTATGATCTTAAGTTGTAGTCAGTGAGAACACAAAATTTTGAGCAAATGTTCGGACAAGGCGAGGTACCCCCTCTTCCTAAATCCCCCACCAGACTAGCTCCTTCAACACCCCTCATTCTATCCCCCGTCTCTCTCCCTCTCCCTCTCCCTCTCCCTCTCCCTCTCTTTCACTCTCACTCTCTATCTCACACACTCTCTCTTTCCCACTCTCTCTCAGTTGCACACAGGGAGATAGAAAGTCTTACTGACTCTTACACATTGTTATTCTAGACTCTAGAGTAATTTCGTGAAATAGATTAAGAAATAAATATTTTGTGTGTGGTAATGAATTGATGGTTTATGGACACAACCGTGATGGCTTGGTTGTCAGTTTGATATATTTTCGCGGCAATTTGAGAAATATAATGTAGATGGTTACTGGCATGTGATTGAAGAAGGTGGTGTGAACGTAGGCTACTGAAGGTGTGTTACATTCCTGCAAGCCAATGGCCAATATGCTGAGATGCTCACGTGGGTGTAAAGGTGTGATTGCAATACGACTTTTTAATATGTTCAACCATGGGATGAACTCTGGTGCACTGATAACGATGATGAGGAGGATGATATAATATTATTCCTTGAGAGCGATGAAGATTAAAATAAATTACATGTATAATTGTCTGTATCATTATTCCATTAATTATACAAGTAATATTATTTTGTTTACAATTACACCGATTCCTTCTATTTATTGAATATACCTATTGGTCAATACTGTATATCTCATCACATTATACGAACAATCAAACATGTCCAGAAAAACAACCATATGGAAACTTGCAATATAAGGTTATCATTATTATTTCCTACGAAACTACTTAAGCAAAGCAGTACAATGAGATTGAACAACATCATAGAGCAGTTCATATGCAAAAACCATGCAACTCATTGTTGGAGTATCACATTTGAGTTATAATGTAAGCCTTTTGAGAGAAAATCATGCGATATAATAATGTTTAAATCATGTTTTTATATATTGCCGTGTGTTGTGTAATTGAGAGAGAGAGGGAGAGTGAAAGAGAGGGAGAAGGGGGATAGAATGAGGGGTGTTGTAGGGGGATGGTGAGGAGGTTGTCTGGTGGGGGATTTAGGAAGAGGGGGTACCTCGCCTTGTCCGAACATTTGCTCAAAATTTTGTGTTCTCACTGACTACAACTTAAGATCATAAGAGTAAACTCCTTAAGTATACAAATTTGCCTAACTACTATACCGCCATAAATTACGGCGGGGTGTCGTAAACATTGTGTTAGAATGTTATAATTATCTGACTACGAACCTTCAAGATCTTTGCGAAAAACGATGCAACATGGGGCCTGAAATGGTTAATAGTCTCTCTCTCTCTCTCACACACACACACCTGGTCTCTCTCTCTCTCACACACACCTGGTCTCTCTCTCTCTCTCACACACACACCTGGTCTCTCTCACACACACACCTGGTCTCTCTCTCACACACACACCTAGCTGGTCTCTCTCTCACACACACACCTGGTCTCTCTCTCTCTCTCACACACACACACACACCTGGTCTCTCTCTCTCTCTCTCTCACACACACCTGGTCTCTCTCTCTCACACACCTGGTCTCTCTCTCACACACACACCTAGCTGGTCTCTCTCTCTCTAAGCAGGGGGACCTAATTAATATTCCTTGGAAGAGAGTACCCAAAAATATATATAGTCCCGTTGATTAGTAAACCAACCTTTATCTACCTATTTATCTGTCTATCTATGTTTATCTATCTACCTATCTGTTTATCTATCTACCTATCTGTCTGTCTCTCTATCTACCTATCTGTTTATCTATCTACCTATGTCTGTCTCTACCTATTTATCTACAGTATCTACCTTTCTGTCTATCTGTTTATCTATCTACCTATCTGTTTATCTATCTACCTATGTCTGTCTCTATATCTATCTACAGTATCTACCTTTCTGTCTATCTATCTACCTATCTGTTTATCTATCTATCTACCTAGCTGTCTGTCTATCTACCTATCTCTCTCTATCTGTCTGTATCTCCATCTATCTACCTCTCTATCTCTACCTATTTCTATCTATCTCTTATCTCAACCACCTTCCAATGTTGACAAATTATTTCTTCTATAGTACAGTAATTTTTTCCCTCTATATTAATAATTATTATACTCGTCCCTAATTCACAATGGTTATAGGAATAATAATAATAATAATAATAATACACAGTAATTCTTGTACATTATTTATAAAAGCAGAACATCATAATAATTATATAAACTCTCACATTTACAGAATAAATTATAGAATTTCATATTACGAAAAAAAAAAATATATATATCTTGTATTTTTATTGCTAGTTAAACTTGCCTAATTTGAGAAACTATTTTTATTAGTTAATGGGGTGCAGAAATAGGGGTACAGGCTTGGGGGGGTGCGGGAATAGGGGACAGGCTTGTGGGGGTGCGGGAATAGGGGGACAGGCTTGTGGGGGTGCGGGAATAAGGGGACAGGCTTGGGGGGATTTTAGGGGTGTGTGGGAATAGGGGGACACGCTTGAAGGGGGGGTTAGGGGTGTGTGGGAATAGGGGACAGGCTTTCTACCTCCCCCCAAGCCTGTCCCCCTATTCCCATACATCCCCAAACCCCCCCAAGCCTATCCCTCTATTCCCCCCCCCCCAAGCCTATCCTTCTATTCCCACCCACCCCCAAACCCCCCCCAAGCCTATCCTTCTATTCCCGCACCCCCTAAAACCCCCCCAAGCCTATCCTTCTATTCCCACACACCCCAGTTCCCCCCAAGCCTGTCCCCCTATCCCCCCCCCCAAGCCTGTCCCCCTACCCCCACACCCTCCTTAAGGTGCTCTAATATATCTCCTTTACAGCAAATGTTGAAATTCCTTACAAAGTTCAAGTGTTTGTTTGAGTGTTGACATTTGTTGTTGGTTATTATCTCTTAGTATGGTCAGCCATCTAGTGTCATTTTCCTCACATTCTAGTCTGTATTTATTTAACATATCAAGGATTTCACTCATTCCCTGTGTAAGTTTTGGGATTTCATTATTGTGTGTGCGTTCATTATTGTCTATGCGTTCATTATTGTCTATGCGTTCATTATTATCCGTGCTTTCATTATTGTCTATGCGTTCATTATTATCCGTGCTTTCATTATTATCCGTGCTTTCATTATTACTATCTGTCTGGGAATCGTTCACATCATTAATTTCTCTCTTCGTCAAAGTGTCGGTGTGTGATTCGCGTTCATACAAACTCACCCGGATATTTTCTGGTGAATGCCGAGACGATTTGGTTTGTATTTCATCGGGAATGATCACGTACTTAGAGTTTATTTTTGATGATGATGATAATGATGATGATGGTGATGGTAGTGGTGGTGGTTGTTGTTGGTCCGAGGGATATCGCAGACGGATTATTCTCGCCGTCGTAAATTCGCCGTCATTCACTGTTTTACATTCCACGATTTTGGATCTTTCCTTATCGTTGTTTACACCGACTATTTCCACTTTAATTGTATCATTGCCTTTACTACATGAAGAAGAGGTTGTAGTTGTAGTTGTAGTTGTTGTTGTTGTGGGTTTTATTACATTTAGTTTCTCGGATAAATTTCTCTTTCTCCTTTTCACAACTTTGGATTTTTCATTATTGTTTACATTTGCTATTTCCACTTTAATTGTATCATTGCCTTTACTACATGAGGAAGTTGATGTTGTTGTTGTTTTTGTTGTTGTTGTTGTTGTGTTACAGAAACTTGTTGTGGGTTTTATTACGTCTCGTTTCTCGGATAAATTTCTCTTTCTCCTTTTCACAACTTTGGATTTTTCATCATTGTTTACATTCGCTATTTCCATCTTAACTGTATCACTGCTGGCTATACCACACAAAGAAGAAGAAGAAGAAGAAGAAGAAGAAGAAGAAGAAGAAGAAGAAGAAGTTGTATTTGTTGTTGTTGTTGTTGTGTTACAGAAACTTTTCGTGGGTTTCATTATATCCAGTTTCTCGGATAAATTTCTTTTTCTCCTTTTCACAGATGATGATGATAATGAGTATGATGATGGTGAGTATGATGATGATGGTGAGTATGATGATGGTGATGATGAGTATGGTGCTGAATCTTTACTACAAAATGTTGTGGATATTATGGATTCATGGTTGTTGTCTAATGGCTCATGTTTAATTTCAATGGAGTCTTCAAGCTGTACCACCATTTCCTCCATTTCCTCCTCCATTTCCTCTTCCTCCATTTCCTCCTCCACCTCCATTTCCTCTTCCTCCATTTCTTCCTCCTCTTCTTCGTAATAACTGTTCATGTATTCTAATTCATCCGTTGCAACCTGTACACTTTTCTTGGGTACGTTAACCTGTACGTAAGATATTACATTCCCTGGTGCATTATTACTTTCATTATCATCATCATTATTATTATTATTATTTGTGTTATTGTTCTTATTATTGTTATTTTTCTTTTTCATTGTCTTCCTCTCCCAGTCTTTCTCTGATACTGTAAGTATAGCCAGATCAGGTATGCAGGCATCATTAATATCATCTTTGGTGTTTGATAATCTCACACTTGCTTTAGGCTGTGTCACGGATGGATTTTTTGTCATGTTATATTTCTTGTCTGTTTTTTTAGGTGGATAAACTGCCTTACCACCACTACCAACACCACCACCACTACCACTACCACCACTACCACTACTACCACTACTTGTCAGCTTGCGGTGGGCATTTTGCGAGTGATATAATTGTTGCACCGCGGGCGAGATGACGTAGAGGAGTTTTATTTGGCTTGTAAATTGTGTGTAGCCTCCAGACCTAAACGTAATCAACATATACACCCACTGGTCCTGACATTGTGAAGGTGTTTTGGTGTAGCCTTGTTCTTTCAAAGTACGACTCGCATTTGAGGCAATGTTGCTTAAAAGAATAATATTATCTGTGTTTTGGGAATTTTGAAAAGTGTTGTTGTTGTTGTTGTTGTTGTTGTGTGATGGTGTCTTTAGTTGTAATGTAATGATGCTTTCCAATAAGATGTACACTTCTTCAACACTCCATTCACTTACCTGTAAAAAGACAAAAAATAAAAATAAAGGATATTATTTACATTCGGCAAAAATATACTTTCTACATGAGTACACTCACAAGTCTAATATTAATCTACAAAAGTAATACCAACACATAATAATTAAAATAATAAATATAATAATAATAATAATAAACAATAATAATAATAACAAACAATAATAAATAATAATAATAATAATAATAAAATAATAATAATATTCACCAACACTTTCCTTCCATGGTAGTAAATATCTTGGTAATAAAGAACAACACGTGTAAAATATTGCACCACCTCATAATAATAATAATAATAATAATAACTGATGGGGTTGAGTTGACATAAGGTGTTGTTGTTGTATGATTATACGTAGTTTGATATGATACTGATTTATGGGCACCATGGAAGGAAAATGTCGGTGGATATTTAATTGTGGAAGGAAAATGTTGGTGGATATTGGATTGTGGAAGGAAAATGTTGGTGGATATTTAATTGTGGAAGGAAAATGTTGGTGGATATTGGATTGTGGAAGGAAAGTTGTCCGTGGATATTTAATTGTAACTGTACCTTTTGCCAATCAGGATAGGACTGTGCGTGTAGACCGAAAGCAACCAAGGGACTGTGGTGATATTCCCAAAGTTCTCCCAAGTCTAGATCTGGTAACACTGCCTCTCCATTCTCCCTTGATTCCATATGAGTTTGGTGGAGGTCAATCATGAGTTGCCAAACCCTGTAAACAACACCACAACAACAAAATATAATAATTAAAAGGGATATACAGTATCTTTATAAATTTGGGAGTTATTTTTGTACTCTCAAAATATAATAATTAAAGGAAATATATTTTTATAAATGTAAACACACCACAACAACAAAATATAATCATTAAAGGGAATATATCTTTATAAATTTGGGAGTTATTTTTGTACTCTCAAATTATGTCTTAATCTGTTTTAATATATTCTCTATCTCTCTCTATCTATCTTTTGGGAGTTATTTTTTATTCTCAAATTACGTCTTAATCTGTTTTAATATATTCTCTATCGCTATCTATCTTTCTATCTGTATATCTATCTATATATACCTCTCTCTATTTACAGTATATATCTCTCTCTATCTCTATTTATTGTATATCTCTCCCTATACTCTATCTATATAGTTTTTTTTTCTCTCTCTCTCTATCTATTTATCTATACAGTATATACCTCTCCCTCCCTCTCTCTCTCCCTCCCTCCCTCTCTCTCTTTCTCTTTCTCTCTCTATCTATCTATTTATCTATACAGTATATATCTCTCCCTCCCTCTCTCTCTCTCTCTCTCTCTATCTATCTATTTATCTATACAGTATATATCTCTCCCTCCCCCTCTCTCTCTCTCTCTCTCTCCCCCCCTCTCTCTCCCTCTCTCCCTCAACTTACATCAGTGGGGTAAACATTGGAGTATAGGCCGTCGTTGTCGTTGTTAAGTATTCATTCACATATTTAGCCAAGGCAGTCAGTAGTGGTAGTCTGGGTAAGGTGTGACAGTGGTGACCTTTGAGTTGTCTCAGTCCGTTGATGACGACGGCTTTCCTCGCCGCGTCGTCGGTCGCGTCGTTTTCCGTTTTTTCTTCTCTCGTATCGCTGATTTCTACCGGGTAAAATAAAAAAATTGATGGATTAATGATGTAAATAAAAACTGAAATGTGTGAAACTGAAGTGTGTGTGTGTCAATAAAAAAAATAAAAAAACTGATGGATTAATGATGTAAATAAAAAAAATTGATGGAGTAATGATGTAAATAAAAAACTGAAGTGTGTGTGTGTGTCAATAAAAAAAAAAAAACAATTGATGGAGTAATGATGTAAATAAAACTAATGTGTGTGTGTGTGTGTGTGTCAATAAAAACAATAAAAAAATTGATAGAGTAATGATGTAAATAAAAACTGAAGTGTGTGTGTGTGTCAATAATAATAATAATAAAAAAATTGATGGTGTAATGATGTAAATAAAAACTAAATTGTGTGTGTGTCAATAATAATAATAATAAAAAAATTGATGGTGTAATGATGTAAATAAAAACTAAAGTGTGTGTGTGTGTCAATAATAAAAAAATTGATGGTGTAATGATGTAAATAAAAACTGAAGTGTGTGTGTGTCAATAATTTTTGTTTTAATTGATGGATTAATAATGTAAATAAAAGCTAAAGTGTGTGTGTGTGTGTTAATAAAAGAATAAAAAAATTGATGGATGAATGATGTGAATAAAAAAAAAAAAAAAAAAAAAAAAAAAAAAAATTCACACACAAAAAAAAAAATTAATAAACAAACAAATAAATACAGGTTCCCTCCCTAAAAAAATCACAATAAAAAAAGACATACAGTACAGTACCTATAATGGGTTGTATACGGTGATAATGACAAGATGTAAACAAGGTATGAATCTTGAAATAATATGGAGGAGGAGGTGGCGGAATTTTCTTGTTATTGTTGTTGTTGTTGTTGTTGGCGGATTCGTAGTTTTCGTAGAGCCGCCCGAACCTCTCCTCGCATTCGTGGTCGTGGCGTTGGTACCCGCACGAGGCTAGGTAATCACTCACCTGTAATGATGTGATGTTATGTTATGTGATGTGGGTTGGTTTGTTTGTTATTATTTCACATGGTAATTACAGTATGTCTTTTATCTACTTTAATATATTCTCTCACTCTCTATCTATCTACATCTTGACCTACTTCAATATATTCTCTCTCTCTCTGTAATGTTATGTTGGTTGGTCAATTTTTCACTTGGTAATTACAGTATGTCTTTTATCTACTTCAATATATTTTCTCTCTCTCTCTCTATCTATCTCTCTACATCTTGACCTACTTCAATATATTCTCTCACTCTCTCTATCTATCTACATCTTGACCTACTTCAATATATTCTCTCACTCTCTCTCTCTCTCTCTCTACACCTTAACCTACTTTAATATATTATCTCTCTCTATCTATCTATTTACATCTTAACCTACTTCAATATATTCTCTCTCTATCCATCCATTTATCTATCTACCTATCTATCTATCTACATCTTAACCTACAGTGTAATAAAAAACAAAACAAAAAAAATATGATTTAAATCCCACTCACCATTTGCCAATCAGTCTTGGAAAGGTTCGGCCAAAATTCCCTCACGGTGAAGAGAAGGTTAATAGTTTCCTCTCTGGTCCAGTTTCCTGTT
The DNA here is from genome assembly GCA_034508575.1 of Petrolisthes manimaculis. Classification (NCBI taxonomy): domain Eukaryota; kingdom Metazoa; phylum Arthropoda; class Malacostraca; order Decapoda; family Porcellanidae; genus Petrolisthes; species Petrolisthes manimaculis. Next base: position 189,378 of record JAWZYT010003611.1, on the reverse strand, counting down.
TCTTCTTGTGTGTCGGTTTCTTCTTCTTCTTCTTCACTCGTCCACCACTCGTCTAAAGAGAGAGATGGATCGGATATTTATTTATTTAATTATTTTATTACAGTATTTTATTTTTTGTTCCAACGTCTCACTCACTCACTCACTCACTCGCACTCGCTCTTTCGCACTCTCTCTCACACGCACACACACGCTCACACTCTCTCTTTCACACACACGTACACGCACACACACACGCATACACACTCACACTCTCTCTTTCACACACACACACGCACACACACACACGTACGTCATGACTTAAAAAAACCAGAACATGAAGGAAAACCCTTCAAAAGCTCCGGCTCTTAATGATTCCAGTGAAATAATAAAATATCCAGATGTAAAGGTCTCAAAAATATTAATTATGTTTTATCTGGATCTTCGTATTCATATGGTTATATTGAAATTTTGAAAATGAACCCTTTTTATTGAGGGTGAACCCCTCGGATAAATGATTCAATGTCGGTAAAAGAAAATGGATGGGAGGAAGAGAGTGAGTGAGTGAGTGAGTGAGTGAGTGAGTGATTGAGTGAGTGAGTGAGTGAGTGAGTGAGTGAGTGAGTGAGTGAGTGAGTGAGTGAGTGAGCGAGCGAGCGAGTGAGTGAGTGAGTGAGTTGAACCATTTTAGAAGTTGTCGCTCCAAGAACAACAACAACAATAATTACGATAAGACCTTGAGCTCTCGGCTGAGGCCGGAGCTAAAAAAAACTAATGACAACATAAATAACAAAACAAATGCCAAGTACAAAAAAAAAAAAAAAAAAAAAAAAATTATCCCACCTCTGAAATCCATCTGTGCTTGGTGGCAGACGAACGGCGACAGAATAATGTCTACGATATCTTGGCACGGGACGGTGGTGGTGGCGGTGTTGTTGTTGTGGTGTTGTTGTTGTGAATCCGAGGCGGCGGTGTTGTTGTTGTTGTGGTGTTGTTGTTGTGAATCCGAGGCGGCGGTGTTGTTGTTGTTGTGGTGTTGTTGTTGTGAATCCGAGGCGGCGGTGTTGTTGTTGTTGTGGTGTTGTTGTTGTGAATCCGAGGCGGCGGTGTTGTTGTTGTTATGGTGTTGTTGTTGTTGTGAATCCGAGGCGGCGTTGTTGTTGTTGTTGTTGTGTTGTTGTTGTGAATCCGAGCGTGTGTTTAATGTCATCATGGCATTCCTGTATTCTCCACACAGCTGTATTGATTAAAAACAAGGTAATTATACAGTGGTATACAACATGAATATACAGTAAATTACGTATATATACAGTACAGTAGGCCATTATATAAGATAATTACATGTATAATATATTGTATATCCTCTTAAAACAGGGTAAATAAATCAATTAAATATAATCTTTTTAATACAGATTAGAATAGTGGGTATATACTGTATATAAAAAATTAAAAATTAAACGTACAGTATATATACAGAAAAAAATAAAATAAAATAAACGTACAGTATATATACAGAAAAAAAAAATAAAAAAATAAACGTACAGTATATATACAGAAAAAATAAAAAATAAACTAAACTAAACGTGTTAGCGTACCTGATTAAAACAGTGATGACATTTGTGTGTATTGAGTCGTTTGTGTTGTTGTTTATTGAGAGTTTGAGTGACGTCCTTCCATAACATTGACTCGGCGTTGGTGAGTAAATGTTCAAACTCCAATTCATCATGACACTTTATTCTCCATTCCTTAACAGTGTTCAGTAATATTCTTAAGTTGTTTTCTGTCCATTGAACACTGCTGTATTCTGTATTAACGAAATTACTATGTTGTATTCTGTAACGTATGGTAAAACTATCTATGCTGTATTCTGTAACAAGGAAATTAATATTATACTGTAATATATTATGGTAAAAATATCTATGTTGCATTCTGTAATTACTTTTATACTGTAATATAATACGTATGGTAAAAACATCTATGCTGTATTCTGTAACAAGGAAATTAATATTATACTGTAATATATTATGGTAAAAATATCTATGTTGCATTCTGTAATGATATTGTAATTACTTTTATACTGTAATATAATACGTATGGTAAAAACATCTATGCTGTATTCTGTAACAAGGAAATTAATATTATACTGTAATATATTATGGTAAAAATATCTATGTTGCATTCTGTAATTACTTTTATACTGTAATATAATACGTATGGTAAAAACATCTATGCTGTATTCTGTAACAAGGAAATTACTTGTATACTGTAATATATTATGTATGGTAAAAATATCTATGTTCCATTCTGTAACAAGGAAATCATTTTTATACTGTAATGTAATATGGCATGGTAAAAATATCTATGCTATACTCTGTAACAAGGAAATTAATTTTATACTGTAATATATTATGGTAAAAATATGTACAGTTAAACCTCGTTATTTCGGACTAATAGGGGGGAGAGGGTGTCCGTTACAGCAGTTTGACCGTTATAGCGACGAATTTTTACGAGGGGTACAAAAAAAAAAAAAAAAAAAAAAGTGTATGTACAAAAATTACCACAAAATATAGATACAGTTTACTCTCGAATAAAGCAATTTTGAGTAATGACTGAAATGAGTGTGGGACATCCGTGGTGGTGGAGGTGGTAGGGGGGAAAGTAGGGGGAAGAGGGGATATAGTGTGTGATATCGTTTGTTTACTTTTATCAACCACACACTCTGGTGTTTCCTTCTCCTTTCTCTGTCCGAGAAAAACCTTCCTTCTTGATATGGAAGGATATGACCTTCCGTTTTGTAAATGCACCACCTGACATGAAGCTGGTGGTTAACTCATAAATTATTAAAAACAAGCGAGTCAAACACAAAGTGACAACCCATGTTAGGCCTATAATTCCCTTGACCTTGGACTAGGGTGAATGGATACTGAGGGTAGGGGGGGGGGGGAAGGAGTGAGGGTGAAGTGGTGGCAACACACACACACACACACACGCTTCGCAGACGACAGTGATATCACTTCCTGACATGTTCATTATGATTTCGCTCGTTTTGTATAAGAACTCCTCGGATTTATTCGAGTCAACTGTATATATACATAAATAGGTATGTAATGATGTGTAAATAATATACTTACTGTATAATGTAAAAATATAATGGAGAAAAAATAGAGAAACCAAAATTCAGAGAAATTAATAAAAATAAATCTCCAGCGGATTGTGTCCGTTGTATCCGAAATCCGTTAAAACGAGGTTTAACTGTATGTTGTATTCTGTAATATACGGTATGGTAAAAATATATGTTGTATTCTGTAGCAAGGAAATAACTTTTATACTGTAATATAATATGATAAAAACATCTATACTGTATTCTACAACAATAAGATCACATTCATACAGTAATAAATATGACAAATAATTTCAACAACCTCCTTAATTATAATATCATAAGAGAAATAAAAAAATAATTAATGTATATACAGGTATAATAATTAATGTAAATACTCACTTTGACTGAGAGTTTTCATGTGTATTTTCTTTGCCTTATTCGTACTGACTGGTGGATGATATAACAGACAACACCCACCTTGTTCTGTAATTAATAACACATACAGTATATATATTGTATTGTTGGGGGGGGGGGTGGGGGGTGTAGGGGACAGGCATTTGGGGGGTTTGAGGGGGGGTTTAGGGGGTATGGGATTAGGGGACAGGCTTGAGGGGGGGGGTTTGGGAGGTGCAGGATTAGGGGAGGGTTTAGGGGGGGTGGGTTTAGGGGACAGGCTTGAGGGGGGTGTGGGGTGTAGGGGACAGGCATTTGGGGGGTGTGGGGTGTAGGGGACAGGCATTTGGGGGGTGCGGGATTAGATTTTTTTGGGGGGGATGTGTGAGATTAGGGGACAGGCTTGGGGGGGTGTTTTGGGAGGTGCAGGATTAGCAGAATATATTGTATTGTTGGGGGAATTGGGGACAGGCATTCGGGGGGTGCGGGATTAGTTTTTTTGGGGGGGATGTGTGAGATTAGGGGACAGGCTGGTGGGGGGGGTTTGGGGGGTGTGGAAGTAGGGGACAGACTTGGGTTATTTTTTGGGGGGGGAGGTGTGGGTTTAGGGGACAGGCATTTGGTGGGGGGTTTGGGGTGTGCAGGAGTAAGGGGACAGGCTTGGGGTGGGTAGAAAGCCTGTCCCCTATTTCTGCACCCCCTAAAAAAACCCCAAGCCTGTCCCCTACTCCTGCACCCCCTTAATTTTATATCACAATTCCAATTTCCAAGAGTTTAATTATAAGATTAACATTAATTTTATATAATAATTTCAAAAGTTTAATTATAAGATTAACATTAATTTTATATAATAATTTCAAGAGTTTTTTATTTATAAGACTAACCTGCCATGGAGGTCAATAACTT